>JAJPUD010033394.1:0-11386 GCA_023553655.1 Myrmecobius fasciatus
AGTAGTAGTAGTAGTAGTAGTAGTAGTAGTAGTAGTAGTAGTAGTAGTAGTAGTAGTAGTAGTGAGGCAAAGTGGTATGGTGGATAAACAAAGAAAAATCTCAGCATTATCTACCTTTTAGGAGTTTATAGTCTGCTGTAAGTACAGCATCATCCAGGAGCAAAGCTTTGGATCTGGAATTTGAGGTCCAAGATTCAAATCTTGGTTCTGCTCTTCCCTCATATGACTTTGAACAAGTCCATTCCCCTCTAAGATCATCAGTTTCTTTTTTTGTAAAAAGAGATTTTCCAGCTATGAATCTATAATCTGTGAACCAATCTATGACCCAATAAGAACTAAGGATTATATGACAAGCATCATTTTAAAATATATTTCTCCATTTCCTTACCAAACTAGAAAATATAACTTAGGAAGAAGGAATCAGGCAAAGAACAGCTTCATTTGCTACAGTTGATTCCCACCTTCTCCAGTTTTCCAATTGTGGTCTCCTGCATCCCTTAGATGAAAAGCTCAAGGGATCGATTTCCCTTTGAGGGCTTAGGATCTGTGACATTGGAAATTCCTGCTCCCAAGAGAAGGCAGAAGACTTCCTCTCAATGGGCAATTTATAATCAAGGAGAAAGAGGATTACTGCTCTAGGGCTCAGATCCATTCTCCCACAAAGCACCTGTAATGTCCTTTATTCAGTCATTTTAGGTGGCCCTCAATGTTTGTCTCCACAGTCAGAGAATTTGACACCTGAATGGGATCTTGGGAATCTTCTTGGACAACATAGTAGATCAAGCTCAGAAAGCCCAGAATTCAAATCCAGCCTCAGACATTTGCTAGCCATGTGGCCCTGGTCAAGTTACTTTACCTCAGCATCCTCATCTGTAAAATGTGAATAATCACGGCATCTGTTGTCAGGATCAAATGAAATAATGTAAACTCCTTGAGGGTGAGCAATGTTTCCCAATTGTCCTCTTATACCCAGTGCCTAAATGCTTATTAAACTCAACTGGGTTGATTAATGCATTAAAAGTGCTTTGCCCACCATCAAGCACTGTCAACTCTTCTTTATTTCTCTAGATGGGGAAAATGGCAGTGATGCTTAGAGAAATGATAATTATGTGTGACATTTACATCATGTTCTATTGTTGACAAAGTGATTTATATCCATTATCTCATTTTATCTCCATAATAGCACCAGCAAAGTGGAATATATAAGGAAAGTTTATGGCACCATTACGCTCACTTGAAACTGAAGCACAAGTTGTGACATCACTCTCCAGACAATATATTGGCTCTTCTTCCTAACTCCTGTCTTCCACAGATTCGCCAGGTACGGCATTTTGATGTCTCCATCCAAATCATATAAAAAGGGAGACCAGGACAGGACCAAGGACAGATCCCTAGGGCATTCTACTAGAGACAATCAGGAAGCAAAGCTCTTAGCCTGGATAGTTTCAGGGCGGTCTGTGAACTTGGATCTTTATTTTCACTAACTTCTCAATGAAATTTAACATTTACTTTCATTATAATTTTTTAAAGAAATGATTCTTATGTCCAAAGGGATATCAAAATGTGCATACTCTTTAATCCAGCAGTGTCTCTACTAGGTCTGATTCCCCAAAAGTTCATAAAAGAGGGAAAAGGACCCACATGTGCAAAAGGATTTGTAGCAGCCCTTTTTATAGTGGCAAGGAACTGGAAACTGAGTGGATGTCCATCAGTCAGAAAATGACTAAATGAGTTATGGTATATTAATATTAAGGAATATTATTGTTCTAAAAGAAATGATGAGCAGGCTGATTTCAGAAAAGCCTAAAAAGTCACGAACTGATGCTGAGTGAAGTGAGCAGAACCAAGAAAATATTATGGGAAGATCAACATAGACTTAGCTGTTTTCAACAATGAGGTGATTTAGGCCAGTTCCAACAGACTTGTGATGGGAAAAGCCATCTGCATCCAGAAAGAAAATTATGGAGATTGAATATGGATCAAAGCATAGCATTTTCATTTTGTCATTGTTGTTATTTGCTTGTTGATTTTTTTTCTTTCTCCTCTTTTTCCCCTTTTAATATGATTTTTCTTGCCAACGTGACAAATATAAAAATATGTTTAGAAGAATTGCACATATCAGATTGCTTGCTATCTGGGGGAGGCGATGGAGAGAGAAAAAAATTTTGGAACACAAGGTTTTGCAAAGGTGAATGTTGAAAACTGTCTTTGCATATATTTGGGAAAATAAAATACTATTTAAAATAGAAAAAAATTAGGGGCAGCTAGGTGGTGCAGTGGATAGAGCACCAGCCCTGAAGTCAGGAGGACCTGAGTTCAAATCTGGTCTCAGACACGTAACAGCTGTGTGACCCTGGACAAGTCACTTAACCCCAATTGCCTCAGCAAAAAAAAAAATAGAAAAAAATTTTTTAAATAATATGATTCTGAGGGAGTAGGGAGGAAAAATTTGTAACACAAAGCTTTGTAAGGGTTAATGTTGAAGAATTACCCATACATATGTTTTGCAAATAAAAAATAGCATGAACAAATAATAATAATGATAATAATATGATTCTGAGAAAAGATCCATAGGCTTCACCAGACTGCCAAGAAGTTGCCCCACACACACACACATACACACACACAATAGCTAACCACAGAATTAGAAGCAAAGAAGTGGTAATTCTGGTAACACATCAATAAGACAATAATACATGTTATCTGATAACTGTACCCCAGAGGTAAAGATATATTGAATTCATCTGCATCTATTGTAGATGATTAGAGTGACACTCCAGTTACTCCTCTATCCATAGCCCTCTGTCATTCAAGACACAACAACCACCCTTTCCTTGGTCTCTAGATCTCAAGCTCTTTGAGTAGAAATGGCTTCATTCTCTGTCTTGGTAAGCCTCAGAACTTAGCAATGTCTGGCACAAAAATGCTTATTGACTGATTGATGGCAAATAAAAAATAATAATAACAGTTGATCTTTCTGTACACTTTAAGACTTCCAAAGCACCTTACAAGTATTATCTCCCAACAATCCTGCAAGGAAGGTCCTACTATTACTCCCATTTTATTGATGAGAAAACTAAGCCTGAAAGAGGTTAAGTGACTTTTCTAAGATAACATAGCTAGTATTCACATTACTAGCCATTCCTCATTCTAAGTCTTCCTGATTCTATTCTCTGTTCCCTGATGCCTCTTGCTTTCAAGGTCTCTCTCTGACACTTATTATGCCTATGGGAAACTACAGTCTCCTGCCTCCATGGCTACTTTCCTTGCTCACTGTGACCATTGAGTTCTTCTCTCTTTCTCTTTTTCTAATGAATGTAGCACACAACAACAAAGATCAGCCTACATTCCAGCCCCTCTGTGAGTCCTTCCCTCATACCAATCCAGCCAGTAATGGCCTGTTTTCTTCCTCACATCCTAAAGGACATTTTACTACAACCAAGCTATATTCATTGTGTGATATTGTGCCTAAGAGTTCCTATTTTTATCTTATCCTTTTACTAATCTGCAGGCTCCATGAGGACAGGAACCAGAGTTGTATCTTAACAATTTTTTTTTATTTCTACCAATGTCTAGGACCATCTTCTACATGCAGAAGGTACTTGTTAAATGCTGATTGAACAAATGAATGAATAAATATTTTCTAAAGTAGGGAGAAAAGAAAAAAATCACAAGTCACAATTTCAATAAAAAGGAGAAGGAAAGAGCAGTAAGGACTAAACTTATGAATCAAAGTAGGGATGAATAAAATGGAGACCATGCCATAGGCACAAGCATAAGGAACACTTTGTGAATACTCCTTGTCACAGAATAATACTTTTAGGGTGAAAATGAAATTTAGAAGTCATCTATTCTAACCCCTTCATTTTTATAGAGGAAAAAAATGAAGCCCAGACAGGCAAAGTTATTTAGTCACACAGCTAACTACTCAGTGACAGATCTGGAATTCAAACCCAGATCTTCCCACACCAACTCAACCCACGTCATGCTTTCCCCACACTGCATTGCCTCCCAAATTCCTTAAAAGGGAGAGCACAATCTAAGTTGAGCTTCAAAGAAGAGTAGCATACCAGTGTGACTTTTTCTGGGAATAGTCCCAATAGCAAAGAGGGGAACTTTGCCATAATGTTGCTAATTGACCAATCATCCAAACTGCTCATTCTTTTCTGAAACAGAATAGCCAAGGCAATAACACAAAGCTGTGAAATGAGAAGTCACCATATTTTCCTCAGTTTCCTTTAAACCAGTATGAGATATAGATGAATTAGAAGCAATTCAAATTAGAACCATTTTCCTCTGGCTATAAGCAGAACAGAGCCTGGGATAGGAGGAGGTAACAGAGAACTGTGAATTCAGGCTAAAGAATGACTATGGCATATAGGAGTAGGAGCATCTCAGGAAAGCAGGGAGGCCCCATGGGCTATCTCAAATACAATTCTACCTAGGGAAGAGCTATTAGGACTTTGACTCCAGCAGCCAATAACAGAGTTAAGAGTGGATAACCTGGAATTGTTGCCATGGTCATCACTGAAACCACAGAAATTATGGAAATCGGCGGCCTAAAACAATACAGAGAACATCAGGTTTAACATCAGAAGGCTTGGGTTTAAAATCCCATTCTACTACTTACCAAACTGAGTGAACTTGGACAAGACAATTCCCTTCTAGACCTCAGTTTCCCGATCTATAAAATGAGGCAATTGTACTCATAGGTTTCCCTTGCTAGCTCTAAATCTAAGATGCTAAGGTACACTCACTCTGTATGACACTGAAGGAATAAAATTTAAAATGTAGTCACAGCAAAACCAAGGTTCAGGGGAATTCAGATGTAAGACCTGCTTCCTGGTCTTGCTGGCTATTTTAGGAGTTGACATCCTCTTATCCTTCTCATTTTTTTTTTTTTTTTGCTGAGGCAATTGGGGTTAAGTGACTTGCCCAGGGTCACACAGCTAACCCTTCTCATTTTGAACCTTAAGTAAGATATCACAGCTTAAATAAAGCACATTAACATGTTGAAATTAATTCAAGCAACAGTTAACCTAAGAAGGAAAAAAAGGCAATATTCGGAAATTCATTGTTAAGAGCCCTTAGACAGGGGAGGAGGGGATCTTAGGTAACTAACTCAATATGGAAAAAGGATTAGACATTCTCACTCTTAAGATATTTTCTTGATATTTTCATTGGGAAAGTTTTTTAGGCTATAATGATAATAATAACTAATTGTTTTTATAAAATACCAAAAGGTTGTCAGTTCCATTTAGATAGGTAGGAAGTAGGTAGGTAGATAGATAGATAGATAAATAGATAGACAGCTAGATGGATAAATGTGTGTATCTGTATATCTATGTATCTATGTATGTGTGCATGTATATATATATATATATGTATGTATATGTGTGTATGCATGCATGCTAGAACTGGCTGGAAGAAAATGCAATGGTCTGAATGACAAATGCAGAAAAGTTGCCTTTCTCAGGGTCAATGTTGAAGAATTGCCCATACATATGTTTTGCAAATAAAAAGTTTTAATTTAAAAAAAAAGAAAAAAAGTTGCCTTCCTTTATAGGTATAATTAAATATGGACATTGAGGTATTCAAGGCCATATGCAAAGAATGTTGTCTTAATGATTCCCAGAAGTAGTCTCAGTAACTGTAAAAATGAAGTGAGGGAAGGGATAAGACCCTCCCCTACTTTCTACAAATATCATTGGCTGGTTGAACAGTCATTTGGTGTTAGATCAGCCAAAGATGGTTTGAGGGCAGTTGGGTGGTTCAAGTTGAGAAAACTTGTATCCATGAGTTCAAATTGGACCATAAATCCTTAATACCTGTGGGACCCTCTTTGTCTCAGTTTCCTCATCTGAGAAATGGGCTGGAGAATGAAATGGCAAATTATTCCAATGTCTTTGCCAAGGAATCCCCAAATGGGGTCATGAAACAACTCAATTGGTCGTGACTGAAACAACTCAACAACATCCATAAAAAAAGATAGTTTCAGTTGGTTATCCTGACCTGATGCTGATTGATAACTCAGCCCACCAGTGACTTAGTAACCATATTCCCCTCTACCCAACCCCATCCACTGAGTCAATACAAGGAAAAGGTTCCAGGTAGCTAGCTATCTGAAGATGCTGAAAGTGTAAGGTGATCAGAAAAGCCATGGCAGACACTGTGTCATCCTCTGCCCTGACTACTTACCAGGGTTAATGAATGGGAGGCAGAACTCAAGAGTCAAGCTGGTTCAGAATGAGTTGCTGATATTAGCTGTGAGAATGTAGACAAGTCATTTCATTTCATTTTCATCTTTTGTAAAGTGGGACTAAGATGCCTATAGAGCCTACCTCTTATGCAGATTTAACTAATAAAAATGACAATAAGATCTGGCATTTATGTAACTCTCAAAGGTCTTCAAAGCTTTTTACATGTTGTCTTATTTGATTCTAATAACACCCCTGTGAGATCGTTGCTGTTTTCAGAGATGACATTTTACAAATTGAGGGTGAAAGAGGGGAAGTGACTTACCCACCTAGAGAGTGTCTAAGGAAGGATTTGAACTCATTTTTTACCCCAAACCCAGAGTTCTATGTCCATCAAGGAGCCATATGTTATATAGGCAAATCATTTCACACACTTTAAAGCACTAAATAATGGCAGCTACCACTAATTATATCTAGCTAAAAGAGGGGCAAGACACCCCAAAAGTGATGATGTATATGAATTCTAGCACTATCTTTTTTACTATCCACATGTGTGACACTGGATAAGCCCTTTCTCTTTGCTGAGCCTCAGTTTACCTATGTGTAAAATTAGGAGGTGTTACAGTACAGTGGGAAGAAAAAGGATGATCTCTGGAGTCTGAGCTCAAATCTTGCTTTAGACTCTCAATAACCTAGGTAAGTCCCATCACCCCTGGGCCAATAAAATAAAAAAGTAAAGAGATGGCTTCTAAATCCCCCTTTCACTTCAGCCCTGGGAACTTGAGAGAAAATCCACTTCTTGGCTTTCTCCTTGGATCAGCCATCTCCTTGGTCTTTCTTTCCCAGACCCCATTGTGGCAGAGAATCTCCTGGGGTAGGAGCCTAAGGTCTCCTTCCCCACCTCAGAGTAGGGCTAGAAGGAAAGCCTCTGGAACTACACGTGGGCAGGAGAAAGGTGCCTAGTTTATACTTAGAGGATTTATTTGATTTTCACACTGGAACCCTTCAGCTTTTTTCTAAAAGGGAAGTTCTCTGGAGGGAGAGAGAGTTGGCAAACAACCCTTCCGAGGGAGCCTCCCCTGTGCTGGGCACGGTGAGCCTCAATCCCATTCCACCTTGGGTTTCCACTCAAAAATAATAATAATTTTTAAAAAGCCCTAGTTCATGGGAATGGGTTTCTCTGCCAGTGGCTCATCCACCTGATACAGATTAAGACTCAGGATTTGGGGGAACTGGCTCTCTAACACTCAGTGCCAGGGGGCCCTTGGCTTCCTAGGTTTCCATTGGGATGGGGTTGGGAGAGATGGACTAGACACAGGACCGTTAGGATCTCACGTGCTGGAGTCTATGTCGGGCAAGCCGGGCCACGGGACCCAGCAACACCATTCAGCAAACAAGACTGAGCCAAGAGCATCTTCAGAGTCTCTTATTGAGAATAAAGCAAGGAGACTTTCTGAATCCTCCACCGTCCCCCTCCCCACAGTCATAGAGACACCACCAGCACGCCCCACTCCAAAGTCTTCTTTCAAGACCCCAGACTCACGGGCCCTCAATCTGTGGGGAAGCCATCCAGTCCCTCCTCTGTCTAAGCAAACATCCCAATGGGGCTCACCCATCCTGAGGACCTCTTGGCCGAGGGGGTCACTCCCTCTCCGAGGTGCCCGAGCCACATGGGTCCCTCTGCACCCAGCCCTTGGAGCCACTGAAGGCCTGCCATAGATTTGTATTTAGAGCTTCTCTGAGGGTGCCCCTCAAGAGCCCAGACTTCATGCCAAGGAAACTGATCCCCAGCCACCTGAAGAAGCCATCATTCCACCCGATGACATAGCCTTCTCCCAGCGAGAGGCTGGTTCAGGGAAGCTTTGCCCTCACAATCTGCCCCCAACTTGGCCATCCCAGTCCACTCCTGCTCTTCCCTCCCACCCCCTCACAATTTCCTGGGTGCTTGGCCATCCCTGTTGGTCCTACTCCCCGCCCCCACCCCCTCACAATCTGCCCCCAGCTTGGCCATCCCAGTCCGCCCCCACTCCCATCCCAGTCACAACTTTCCATCCTGGAGCAGTGAAAACACCTGGAACAAAGGTGACTGAAGTGTCCTTGAATCATAAAAAGAAAAATCCACACATTTTTTGTTCTCTTGGCCTGATACAGAATATGGGGAAATACTGTTTTTAATTAATTTCAAATTAACTTCAGCTCAGGCTCCTGCTTCAGGCTGAGAAAGCTGATCATTCGCTTTCTATTCCACTGCAAAGCCTGCCAAGGGCGCTACTTAACACCCCTAGGGAGTTAGAGAGTATATTATGTATCACCCCCATTCTACAGAGAGGTAAACCAAGGCTTAGCAAGGGTAAATGACTTCAGATTGGAGAACTAGAGCTGGAAGTGAAATCAGAAATTATTTAGTCAAAAACCCCTTCCTGTCAGGAAGAAAGTGAAGTCCAGCAAGGAGGAATTAATTGTCCAAGGTCATACAGTTATTAAGCATCAGCAAGGTGAACTCAGGAAGACCTGAGTTCAAGTCCTGCCTTCAACACTTACTAGCTGTGGGACCAAGGGCAAATCATTTAACCTCTGCCTGTCTCGGTTTCCTTTTCTGTAAAATGGGAATATTAACAGCACCTACCTCACAAGATTCTCGTGAGGATCCAATGAGATCATATTTGTAAAGGGCTTGGCAAACTTTAAAGTGTCAGCTAAATGCCAGGCTATCAAACCACCATCATCCTCTGAGTGTGACCACTGTAAAAAAAAAAAAGTCCCTTTTTCTGAAAGGTCTCAGAGGGAGACCTGGGCCATCTTCAGACCCACTTCAGTCATTTCTGGTTGTGAAATGATCAACCTCACAATGAAATCTTGTGTTTCAGTGTCTGAGGAAGGCAAAGGTCTATGAGAAATGGGCCAATACTTGGACCCCCCTTTCCTTTCCAAAGTCTTCCTCCAGGAGGCTGAAGGGCCAATAATAGCCCCTCCACCTCAGACATTTCCCTTCTGTCACTCACCCTGGAGACCCTGGACAAGTAACTCCACCTCCATCAGGTGGAATAAAAGCTCACATCACTGTCATTGTTGGCAGTCCCCACTCCTATCTACTCCCCCATTTAAAAAAAAGAGACTAACAGTTGACCTGAAGCAGAAAAAGAGCAGCATAGCTGAAGGTTCATAGGCTCTGGAGTCAGTTCCCTGAATTCAAATCCCACACTCACTGGTATAAGTCTAGGAAAGGCACTTTAACCTCCTGGGACCTCAGTTTCCTCTTCTGAAATATGAGATGACATTAGATGCTCTCTTATGTCCTTTCCAACTCTAAATCTAGTAAGTGGCCAAAAATCTTTTCCTGGTTTCCCTTTTTTCCTTCAATTAAGTAACTACCTTTTTGCCTAGGAAAAAGAGTTGGCAATCACAGCCTATGTTTGATCATCATGAGCTTTTTGAAGGGTTATAAAATATATTCCATATGTTTTGTTTCCAGATTTTGCAGAACCCTTTCTTCACAAGGACAATGTGCAAGCCCCATTTTACAGAGGTGCAAACTGAGACAAGTGATTTGTCCAAGATCAATTATGGAAAGGGGGAGGAAGGAAAGAGAAGAGGGAGGGAGGGAGGGAGGGAGGGAGGGAGGGAGGAAGGAAAGAAGGAAGGAAGGAAGGAAGGAAGGAAGGAAGGAAGGAAGGAAGGAAGGAAGGAAGGAAGGAAGGAAGGAAGGAAGGAAGGAAGGAAGGAAGGAGGGAAGGGAAGAAAGAAGGAAGGAAGGAAAACTCTTAAGAGGTAGATACTATTATTTTTATCCTCAGTTAAGGAAACTGAGGCAGACAGAGATTAAGTGATTCACTGAGAGTTATATAACTAGTAAGAATCTGAGGCTGCATCTGAATTTTGCCCTAGGTAGCTGCCTAGAGAATGGTGGAGGTGGGGACAGGCTAGAATGCTGTTGACAGAATAAGAGAAGGTGGGGAAATGGCAGACAATGGCCAAAACCATAGGGCTCTAGATGTGGGGTTGGAAGCCCCTTGAAGGTCACCTTGCCTAACTCAATTCACATATGAGGAAACTGAGGCAGAAGGGAGTGGCAGGAGTGATATTCAAGCTCGAATCCTTTGAATCCAGCCTCAACCTCCCTTCCAGTAACATTCCCCTCAGCCACATTGCATCTATGAATTCAACAGGCACTTGAAAATATGGGACTGAAGACTGGGGGGAAGTAAAGGGTGGAAATACAGATTTGGGAATCACCCATGTGAGCTCCTTAGAATAGGAATTGTTGGGGCAGATGGATAGAGCCCCAGTCCTAAAGTCAGGAGGACCTTAGTTCAAATCCAGACACAGACACAGATACTAGTTGTGTGACTCTGGACAAGTAACTCAACTCCTATTGTATCATGAAAAGAGAGAGAGAAGGAAGTGTTTTGCACTGAAACACTTGCTGTTGGTTGATTTGTTGCCCAGCGATGATGCTTAAAGCCAGGATGATGCTGGGCAGGACAGAGTGTGCACGGGGAGGAGCAGAGGGCCCGGCCCGGTCCCAATGGCATCCTTACCCAGAGTTCCCAGAAAATGGTCCCCGGCTTTTCCTAGCATTCTAAGAGTGCAAGGATGCCCACTAGTCCATGCCCAGCATCCAACTGCTGAGCCTTGGCTTGTATGACCTTCCTCCCATTCTGTTAAGTCAAGATGGAATGCCTTAGACCCAGACTTGGATTTGTTCCAGGGTTGGGGGAGGGGGGATTGGGCTCAGGCAGAGAGTGGGGAGCCCGACTCTGGCTGGAAGCAAAAGGAGCAGAGCGCCCTCTAGAGAGCAATGGGTCCTGCCAAGGACCTCCGGGGCTCCCACTTCCCCACAATCAGGGAGGTTGTCAGGCATTTGGGAGTGACTTCTTTCCAGTTGGGGGGGGGGGGGGAAGAAGACTCTTTCCAAGGAGAAGACCACCAGCAAAAGAGACAGAGAATACCAAAATTAGAGCAAGAAGGGGCCTTGGAGAGCATTTAGAATAATCTCGTTTTCCAGAGGGAGAAACTGAGGCCCAGAATTTGCCCAAGGTCACACAGCAAAGAAGGGACAGAATTAGAATTTGACCCAAATCCAATACTGGCTCCACTACATTCTACTGCCTGCTCAGATTCTCCCCCATCCCCGTTCTGCAAAAAAAGAAAGGAAAGAAAAAAGAAAAGAAAGGAAAAAGAAAGGAAAG
>JAJPUD010033396.1:0-11384 GCA_023553655.1 Myrmecobius fasciatus
AAAAAAAACTATTGAATTAATAAATAAAACTAAAAGTTGGCTTTATGAAAAAACCAACAAAATAGATAAACCTCTAGTTAATTTGATTAGAAAAAGGAAAGAAGAAAATCAAATTGTTAGTCTCAAAAATAAAAAGGGAGAACTTTCAACCAATGAAGAGGAAATTAGAGCACTAATCAGGAGTTACTTTGCCCAACTTTATGCCAATAAATTTGATAACCTAATTGAAATGGAGGAATAACTACAAAAATATAGATTGCCCAGATTAACAGAAGAGGAAATAAATTACTTAAATAGTCCCATTTTAGAAAAAGAAATAGAACAATTCATTAATCAACTCCCTAAGAAAAAATCCCCACGACCAGATGGATTTACATGTGAATTCTACCAAACATTTAAAGAACAACTAACTTCAATATTATACAAACTATTTGAAAAAATAGGGAATAAAGGACTCCTACCAAACTCCTTTTATGATACAGACATGGTAATGATACCTAAACTAGGTAAAACAAAAACAGAGAAAGAAAATTATAGACCAATTTCCTTAATGAATATTGATGCAAAAATCTTAAATAAAATATTAGCAAAGAGATTACAGAAAATCATTCCCAGAATAATACACCATGACCAAGTAGGATTTATACCAGGAATGCAGGGATGGTTCAATATTAGGAAAACTATTAACATAATTGACTATATCAATAACCAAATTAGTAAAAAACATATAATAATCTCAATAGATGCAGAAAAAGCATTTGATAAAATCCAACATACATTCCTATTAAAAACAATAGGGAGGATAGGAATTAATGGACTTTTCCCCAAAATAGTCAGTAGCATCTATTTAAAACCATCAGCTAGCATCATATGTAATGGTGATAAACTGGACCCATTCCCAATAAGATCAGGGGTGAAACAAGGTTGTCCACTACCACCATTACTATTCAATATTGTATTAGAAATGCTAGCTTTGGCAATAAGACAAGAAAAAGAGATTAAAGGAATTAGAGTAGGTCATGAGGAAACCAAATTATCACTCTTTGCAGAAGATATGATGGTCTACTTAGAGAATCAACTAAAAAACTATTAGAATTAATCCACAACTTTAGCAAAGTTGCAGGATACAGAATAAATCCACATAAATCATCAGCATTTTTATACATCACCAACAAAATGCAACAGCAAGAGATACAGAGAGAAATTCCATTCAAAATAACTTTCAATAGTATAAAATATCTGGGAATATATCTGCCAAGGGAAAGTCAAGATCTATATGAGCAAAACTACAAAACACTCTTCACACAAATAAAGTCAGATCTAAACAATTGGAAAAATATCAAGTGCTCTTAGGTTGAGTGAATGTAATAAAGATGGCAATACTATCTAAACTAATCTATTTATTTAATGTTATACCAAACTCCCAAGAAATTATTTAACTGACCTAGAAAAAATAGCAACAAAATTCATCTGGAAAAACAAAAGGTCAAGAATTTCAAGGGAATGAATGAAAAAAAAATGCAAATGAGGGTGGCCTAGCTGTACCAGATCTAAAACTATATTACAAAGCAGTGGTCATCAAAACCATTTGGTACTGGCTAAGAAATAGAGTAGTGGATCAGTGGAATAGGTTAGGTTCACAGGACAAAATACTCAATGACAATAGTAATCTAGTGTTTGATAAACCCAAAGACCCCAGTTTTTGGGATAAAAACTCACTATTTGACAAAAAACTGATGGGATAATTAGAAACTAGTATGGAGGAAACTAGGCATTGATCCACACCCAGCACCATATACCAAGATAAGGTCAAAATGGATTCATGATCTAGCCATAAAGAATGATATTATAAACAAATTAGAACAATGTAGGATGGTTTACCTCTCAGACCTGTGGAGGGGCAAGGAATTTGTGACCAAAGAAGAACTAGAGATCATCATTAATTATATAATAGGTAAGTTTGACTATATCAAGTTAAAAAGTTTTTGTACAAACAAAATGAATGCAGACAAGATTAGAAGGGTAGCAATGAACTGGGAAAATATTTTTACATTCAAAGGTTCTGATAAAGGCCTCATTTCTAAAATATATAGAGAATTGACTCAAATATATAAGAATTCAAGCCATTCTCCAATTGATAAATGGTCAAAACATATGAACAGACAATTTTCAGATGAAGAAATTGAAACTATTTCTAGTCACATGAAAAGGTGCTCCAAATCACTATTGATCAGATAAATGCAAATTAAGACAACTCTGAGATACCACTACACACCTGTCAGATTGGCTAAAATGACAGGAAATGATAATGATAACTGTTGGAGGGGATGTGGGAAAACTGGGACACTGATACATTGTTGGTGGAAATGTGAACGGATCCAACCATTCTGGAGAGCAATCTGGAACTATGCTCAAAAACTTTGCATACCATTTGACCCAGCAGTGTTTCTATTCGGCTTATATCCCAAAGAGATCGTAAAGGAAAGAAAGGGACCCACATGTGCAAAAATGTTTGTGGCAGCCCTTTTTGTACTGGCTAGAAACTGGAAATTGAAAGGATGCCCATCAATTGCTGAATAAATTATGGTATATGAATGTTATGGAATATTACTGTTCTGTAAGAAATGACCAGCAGGATGATTTCAGAGAGGTCTGGAGAGACTTGCATGAACTGATGCTGAGTGAAATCAGCAGAACCAGGAGAACATTATACACAGCAACAAGACTATACGATGATCAATTCTGATGGACATGGTTCTCTTCAGCAATGAGATGATTCAAACCAGTTTCTATTGTTCAGCGATGAAGATAGTCATATACATCCGGAGAGAGGCCTGAGGGAACTGAGTGTGGACCACAACATAGCATTTTAATGCTTTCTCTGAATATTTCTATGCATTTTATTTTCCTTCTTAGGTTTTTTTTTCTTCTCTCTTTCTAGATCTGATGTTTCTTGTGCAGTAAGATAACTGTATAGATATGTATACATATATTAGATTTGTCATATAATTTATCATATTTAGCATGTATTAGATTACCTGTCATCTAGGGGTGGGGGGTGAGAGGAAGGAGGGGACAAGCTTGGAACAACAAAAAAAAAGTTTTTGCAAAGGTCAATGTAGAAAAATCACTCATATGTTTTGTAAATAAAAAGCTTTTATTAAAAAAATCATAAAAATACATATGTGAGCAGGTGGAGGTGGGAGGGTTAGTGAGTAGTGTACTGCTCTTGACTTATGTTATGAGCTAAGCAATACACAATTCTTATCTACTTTATTTTTTTCTAGCATGGATAATTGACCAATCTCATTCAAACTTTCCTGGTTCACTGTAATGACACTATGGTTCTCTAGAGTTTATTCCAATTGCATTTTGTCATCTATGAAAAGGAATGTTTGGTGAACCTTAACATCAATAGATTCCTTGACTTCTGTAAAAACCCATCTTCTATGACACTGAGAAATACTTTTAGCGGGCATATGTCTCACTACTTCACAAATACTGATTTGAGATTAGTATTCAGTTGAATGGTAGACAAATCTCTTCTTGCATTGGTTATAGTCTCATAATTTTAATGCATGTAAGGGAGAAAAGTTGTCTTTGAGGTGAACATTCAATGCTATATTTTGTTACACCGAATCAAATGTTTTGGGGAAAAAAAATCAATTTTGACTTTTGAGCAAAATGGCTGAGTTAGAATTAGGTCTAAGTCTAGCCTTCACCTGATCAAGACACCATCTCAGTACAGCAACATATGCCAAATAAAGTAAATAAACATTACCCAAAAAGGTAATTCCTATGGAGTGGAGGATGAGAATATACCCAAAGGCTGTGTGGATGTTTCATACTTTCAATGTCATCCTTGCTCCATGCATACAGTATGAGCTTTACAAGACTGCCTGGTGGTACCCAGAGTTTCACCTTGAATTTCTGGTTGGCAATGACTAAGCCAGAAACCTTTGAGAGGGGTAAGCTGATTAAACTCATTCATAGAAAGGAGGCAGCTGTGGCTCTGAGGGTCTCAGGTGCTACATGAGTGTGTGCTATCAAGAAGATGAGAAAGGACTTCTGGCAAAAATTAAGCCAAATATGAGATTGGACAAAAGCCCAGCTGTGGCAGCACATGTCACCACCTCTGTTTCCCCTTGTCAGTGGAAACATCCACCCCTTAATGGGGTGAATACATTCAATTTGTCTAACAATTGTGGACTTGATGGAAGATAATGAGCAAATATGTTTGGGGTACTATAGCAATAATAAGAAACAGGGTTTTTGAATAATTATAATGTATCACCATCTACTTTTCAAATTCACAAAAATCATAAAGAATTAAAATAGTTGATACTGAAGTATCATGGGGCAGAAAGATTAATATTTAGTTGATGAAGCTATAAATTAAAACCTATTTATAAGCCGATTATGAAGGAAAATAATTGGTTAAAGAAAATAATTGTAAAGGTATCCTTTAAATACTAAGCTGAGAATGTCTGGAAAACAATTTGAAATCCTGTAAGAAAAATTATTAAACTATTCATATCCTTTGATTCCTTACTATTGGATATATGCTGTAGAGAAACCAGTTATAAATTAAAATATAAATTGCATTTTTTTTGAAGCAATTGGTGTTAAGCAACTTGTCCAGGGTCCCACAGCTAGGAAGTGTTCCATGTCTGAGGTTGGATTCGGACTCAACTCCTCCTGACTTCAGGGCTGGTGATCTATTCACTGCACTACCTAGCTGCTCCCAATTGCAGTGATTTTTGTAGTAGTTAGAATTTGGAAACTAAATAGTTGCCTATTAACTGGAGATATCTGAGAGTATTGAAATATTATTGCCTCATAAGAGATAATGAAAATGACATGATCAAAGAAATGTGGAAACACTGATAAAATGCAAAGGAAATAAAAATTAAATAATATTGAATATTCAGATTAAATTTTTTAGAGGAGCAATTATGAGCCATATATTTTTTTTCTTTCAATGAAGGAAGGGATAGTGTACTATGAATATAGATTATTATGGCCTTTTTAAATATTTGGTGACTATATCAGTTAATTTTGACAAATTGTTAATTTTTTTTCTTTGATGTTAAAAGGGAGTGGAAATAGAGGATGGACACTAAACATTGGGAAGTGACTAATACTAGCAGTATTAGTAAAACATTAAGATCATTTCTGAAAAATGGGTGTGAGTTTGATATTGGCATGTGTTAGGGGAATGCGTAAGGGTAAGTAGTACTAATTAGTATGATGTTTTTGAGGACTTCTTTCCTCATCTTGGTTGGAAATGAGAAAATAAGTTAGCAAGATCTATGCAGGGATCAATGCTGAAATATTATTGTCAACTTCTCTCTTTTATATGTTTCAAAGTATAAGGTATATAGCATATAATATATGAATTAATTATGAAATCCCATGTGGTTCTGAAGTCCAAAACATAGACTACATCGAAGAAAGGATATTACTGATAACTTCCTTAAGACTTGGCTTAGAGATCTATATCTAATTCTCTGCAATTGAGTTCATTCTTCCATCTCTAGAAAGGGATGCCCAGTGGTGAGCCTAATAAAATAATATCAAGAAACCATAAACACAGCAGGTTCCTCTCTTGCCTACTCTTCTTAGTCAATTGTGCGATCATAAAAATGTGGTCTGCTGAAGAAAGTAATCTTTCACTTCTCATTTTTTATGTCTAAAATACAAAATCATTATTTATTAAAGACAGAACTATGCCACTTGAATAGTCTATATTAAATCTCTATGAAAATAGAGATTTAGGGGAAGTGTTAAATAAGACATAATACTTTGTTTTCTAAAAGTATTTTTTAACTTTACAAATAACACTAGGCCTATTCATCATCCCTCTGTAAATAGTAAGCTCCCCCAGTGCATATGTGATATTGCTGAAAAATCAATTCAAAAATAACTTTTCAGGAAAACATTGACTAGAGAGCAAGTTCCATCTATGGTAGAATGTTCCTGACAGTTTTTTTTAATCTAACATCATATATGTATTCTCTACTTAGTGATTGAGTAGCTGGAGATACATTTCATTTTAAATTCTTAATTCTTTGCTCATATGTTGATAAGATTTATTCTATGTTCTGCTGCTAAGATATCTGTTATTCTTTGGATCCCCCTTCTATTCTCCAAAGGAAATATTCATAGGAAAATTTTTCAGAGAAAAAATGGTATTTTTATAAAACCCTTCTTTTCTCTCTACTTGAAAGGATCATTTCCATCATTCTTCTGTTTGGTAGGCCATGGACAAATGATCTAGTCAGAGGAGTCCTAGACTTGGAGTCAGGAGATCTCATTGTGGTCTCTACTTCTATTTCTTTATAGCTTTGTGGCCATGATCACATGAAAGTTATAGTAGCTCTCTGTTTCATTCTTCTCATTCTAAATGGCAATGATCACAGCCATAATATCTCCCTAACAGTTATTTTGAAAATTAAATTGCACAGGGGAAATGCTAAAGTATCATAGAAATCTTAATTATGAAATGTTACTTTTATAAGAACTGTCCAATAAAGGAGGTGAGGAGGTTCTTGATCCCAGGAGAACAAAATATTCTTTATTCAAGTGTTTTTGAAAAAGTTTTGGAAAAAGTTTTTGGCTGTGAATCTGTGAACAAAAGGAGAGGTGCGATGATAAGGCCTCCATTGGTTAGATTAACATAGATTCTAGAATGTTGTAAACAATAATAGCAATATTGTTTTAATAATAACTTTGAGTAACTAAATCATTTTAACTTTAATAAATACTCAAATTAACTCTAAAGGACTTTTGAAGAAGGACATTATCTACATCCAGAGAAAGAACTGTTGAGTAGAAGTGTTTATGAAATGGTTTCACAAACGCACACACACACACACACACTTTTGTGTCTAATGGTAACCATCTCTAGGGCAGGAGAGTGAGAAGAAAAAAAAGAAAAAAAATTACATTATAACTTTATTATATATCTAAAAATAAAAGCAAGTTGAACATAACAGATTTATAGTTTCATGTGCAATTATCTTTCCATCTCTATTTTACTCGGTTTTGTTAAAATTTAAAAATTAACATATACATAAAGTAGCACTGCAGAGGTAGATTGACTATTGTGCTTGACTTAATAGTAAGAAGATGATCAGGAAGAAGAGCTGTTTCAATTCTTCCTTATGGTGTTTTGTGATTGATTACAAAAGAGTGTATCACCATTGACAAACCACTTCAGCTCTTCGAATCTTAGGCAACTTTCCATATGTTACATGCAATTTGTGAATAATGGTATATAAAGGAACATTTAAATGTGTGAGGCTCATGGTCAGATCCAACACTTTAGACACTATGCTCCATAATTAACTACATATTTGCATCATGACACCATTGACCCAAATGCATACAGTAAGATGGTAAAGCCATTCTTGGAGAATCTTGAACAACTCAGGTTATGTAGGAATAGACAGAAAGCAAGCAAGCAAATAAAAATCACCCTTACAATTATGAAAAAGTATCTAGGCTCTTGGCTTACAGTGGCTTTTGGGTTGGAAAACTCAGTCATTTCCAAAGATGCCCTGCATTTATAAGCCATTTCAGAGAATTGCCAAACCAGAAAAAGACTAATTCAGTTGAAAGTTCTCATGATATTTTCACCTTAGTTTGAAACCTTGAAGTGAGACAGAAAGGAGCCCTCCATATATCTAAATCTCTCTTTTTAAAAATTGCATGCTTTGGATCTGGAGCAACCCATGAGCCTAAGCATAGTTGGTATGTGCTTACTGTAAGACTAGTGAGCAGGATGATATGTTGGAAAGACTCTGAAATAGCATTGAGGTAATATGGTCTATCACTATTAGCTAACTGTGTAACTTTGAGCTGGTCATTTTATCTCTACAAGTCTCAGGTTTGCTCCTCTATCCATGTGGTGATGAGGAAATGCCACAGACAATTTCTAAAGTTTCTGACAGCTTTATCATCCTTTGATTCTATTTGCCAGGATATCAGGTGCTGTTGGGAGTCTCAATTGAGATCTACAATTTTGCCTTTCCCAACATGCCCCCTTTTACCTTTTTCATGTAGACACTACACTTCAGGGCTTTCTGCAATCCTTCTGAATGTGCTTTAGGTAGCATAAATAAGAGACGCTGAAAATGTAATTAGAACATCTCTTGCTGTGGTCTCTGTTTTAGATCTTATTTCAAAAGCTTCCTTCTTCTCTGAATGTTACTTTAAAACATAAAATTGAACATTTATGCTACTAAAATGCTTTATGCAATACTTGCAAAATGGTTTAGAGCACTATTTTATTACTCTCCAGACCATCACTGTGGGGATATGATAGTGTTATCATCTCTATTTTTCATATGGAGTGACTAAGGCACCAAGAGAGTAAACGTCCAGACTTATTATACATGTAGTCTGTGGCAGAAGCGGGAACACAACCCAGGACTGCTCCCTGTCTGCTGCTTCTTTCTACAAGATAAAAGGAGCTTTCTGAGAGTTAAATGTTCTGATTGTTCTCTTTCTGGCTTACAATAATTTTTATTTGGATGGCATTCTGGTTCTGATCTTTTTTATTCCATTAGGAGAAGTCGTAAGGAGAAGAAAGTAGGCAAAAAAAGATTTATTGTTCATTTTTACAAACTATTTCTTTTTTTTTCAATTCAAACAATCCATTTTCACAAATGTTTATTAAGTAGCTACTGAATATAGAGCACTCTGCTAGATACTGGCAGATTTAATGTTTATATAAGACATTATCATTATCTTAGTGCTTATAGTTTGACCAGGCACACAGTAGGTATTTAATATTTATGGATTTGAATGATACATATTGGTAACCAATATATAATTATATCTATTTAGTGAGGAGGCAAATCAAGTGCTTCATAAAACTGAAGAAAAAAAAAGGAGCAGCTGCTATGTGGCTCAGTGCAGAGAGCATCAGGCCTACTGTCAGAAAGACATGATTTCAAATTTGGACTCAGAAACTTATCAGGTATGTAGTCATGGCAAGCCATGTAACTTTGGATTGCCTCGGTTTCCCCATTTGTATAATGGGAATAAAAATAGCACTTACATGCCAGAGTGGTTGTAAAGATCAAATGAGATAACTGCAAAACACTGAACATGGTGTCCAACACATATTAAGTGCTAAATAAATGTGATTTATCATCATGATCATCATCATGAGCCATCCTGAATTGTTGGATAAGGAAATATTTTCTGGAGATTAACATCTGAATTAAGCTTTGAAAGCTGAGCAGGAATTCAAGATACAAAGATGTTAGAAGCTATGTGATATATACAGAAATATCAAGTTTCCTTCTTTGTTGGAACACAGGGTAAAAGGAAATGAGAAAGAGCAGTGGAAAGGAAAATGTACTCACAATTAGAAGACATATTCAAATCCTGATACTGCATTTCGCAAGTCATATAACATGGGGTAAATCACTTCATAATTTGAGCCTCAGTTTCTTCATCTGTGAATTACAGAATCATGAGATCTTATAAGTAGAGGAAGAAAGGACCTCTATCAGCATTTATTCCAAATAAGGATTTTTTTTATTAAAGCTTTTTATTTGTATAACATATGTATGGGTAGTTCCCCAACATTGATCTTTACAAAGCTTTCCATTACAAATTTTACCCCCAGTCCCTTCCCCTCCCCTAGATGGCAGGAAGTTCACTACATGCTAATAATGTTGAAATGCTTGAGAAGTTAGGCAAGAAAAATCCTATCTACAAGAAAAATAAAAGAATCAGAGAAAGGCAACACAATGCAAACAAATGTCAATAGAGATCATGAAAATTTTACGTTGTGGTCCATATTTCATTTCCCTCTCTCTGGGTGTATATGGTTTTCTTCAGTGAACAATTGGAACTGGTTTGAGACAATTCTTTGTTGCAGAGAGCCATGTCCATCAGAATTGATCATCATGTAATACTGTTGTTGCTGTGTATGATGATCTCCTGGTTCTGCTCGTTTCACTCAGCATCAGTTCATGCAAATCTCTCCAGGCCTCTCTGAAATCGTCCTGCTGGTCGTTTCTTACAGAGCAATAATATTCCATAACGTTCATATACCATAATTTATTCAGCCACTCTCCAATTGATGGGCATCCCTTTAGTTTCCAGTTTCTAGCCACCACAAAAAGGGCCGCCACAAACATTCTTGCACATGTGGGGCCCTTTCCCTCCTCTAAGATCTCTTTGGGATATAGGCCCAGTAGAAACACTGCTGGGTCAAAGGGTATGCACAGTTTGACAACTTTTTGGGCATAGCTCCAAATTGCTCTCCAGAATGGTTGGATCCGTTCACAGTTCCACCAACAATGTATTTAGTGTCCCAGTTTTCCCACATCCCCTCCAACATTCATCGTTATCTTTTCCTGTCATTTTAGCCAATCTGACAGGTGTGTAGTGGTATCTCAGAGTTGTCTTAATTTGCATTTCTCTGATCAATAGTGATTTGGAGCAACTTTTCATATGACTAGAGATGGTTTTAATTTCGTCATCTGAAAATTGTCTGTTCATATCCCTTGACCACTTATCTATTGAAGAGTGGCTTAGATTCTTATATATATGAGACAATTCTCTATAAATTTTAGAAATGAGGCCTTTATCAGAGCCATTAAATGTAAAGATGATTTCCCAATTTGATGCTTCCCTCCTAATCTTGTCTGCATTTGTTTTGTTTGTACAGACACTTTTTAACTTAAGATAATCAAAATTATCCATCTGGTGTTCAATTAGGAGTTCCAGGTCTTCTTTGGACATAAATTTATTCCATCTCCACAGTTCTGAGAGATAAATTATATTACGTTCCTCTAACTTGCTTACAAAGTCCCTCTTTATATCTAGATCATGAACCCATTTAGATCTTATCTTGGTATGTGGTGTTAGGTATGGGTCAAGCCCTAATTTCTTCCACACTAGTTTCCAATTTTCCCAGCAGTTTTTGCCAAATAGAGAGTATTTATCCCAAAAGCTGGGGGTCTTTGGGTTTATCGAATACTAGATTGTTAAGGTTATTGCCTAGATTGTCCTGATATCCTATCCTGTGCCACTGATCGACTGCTCTATTTCTTAGCCAGTACCAAACGGTTTTGATGACCGCTGCTTTATAATATAGTTTTAGATCCGGTACAGCAAGGCCACCTTCATCTGCCTTTTTTTTTCCATTAATCTCCTTGAAATCCTTGACCTTTTGTTCTTCCAAATGAACTTTGCTACTATATTTTCTAGATCTGTAAAATAATTTCTTGGGAGTTTGATTGGTATGGCACTAAATAAGTAGATTAGTTTGGGTAGTATTGTCATTTTTTTTATGTTCGCTCTGCCTACCCATGAGCACTTAATATTTTTCCAATTGATTAGGTCTGATTTTATTTGTG
>JAJPUD010033397.1:854-11384 GCA_023553655.1 Myrmecobius fasciatus
CGCTTTGGCTGTATCCCACAAATTTTGGTATGTTGTCTCATTATTGTCATTCTCTTGGATGAAATTAGTAATTGTGTCTGTAATTTGCTGTTTCACCCATTCATTCTTTAGGATAGAATTATTTAGTTTCCAATTGGTTTTTGGTCTATTTTCTCCTGGCCTTATATTGTATGTGATTTTTATCCCGTCATGATCTGAAAAAATACATTTATTATTTCTGCCTTCCTGCATTTGATTTTGAGGTTTTTATGTCCTAACACATGGTCAATTTTTGTGTAAGTTCCATGGACTGATGAGAAAAAAGTAAACTCCTTTCTGCCTCCATTTAATTTCCTCCAAAGTTCTATCATAACTAACTTTTCTAATATTTTGTTTACCTTCTTAACTTCTTTCTTATTTTTTTTTGTGTTTTGATTTATTAAGTTCTGAGAGAGGGAGGTTGAGATCCCCCACTATTATAGTTTTGCTGTCTATTTCTTCTTGCATCTCTCTGAACTTTTCCTCTAGGAATTTCCATGCTATACCACTTGGTGCATATATGTTTACTATTGATATTGCTTCATTATCTATGGTACCCTTTAGTAAAGTAGTTTCCTTCCTTATCTCTTTTATTTTTGTCTATCTTTGCTTTTACTTGGTCTGAGATCAGGATTGCTACCCCTGCTTTTTTTTTTTTTGTTCATCTGAAGCATAATAGATTCTGCTCCAGCCTTTTACCTTCACCCTGTATGTATCTCTATGTTTTAGATGTGTTTCTCGTATACAACATATTGTTGGATTCTGGTTTTTAATCCAGTCTGCTATCTGCTTCTGCTTTAAGGGAGAGTTCATTCCATTCACATTCACAGTTAAAATAACTAATTCTGTATTTCCTGCCATCTTATTTACCCTAGCTTATGCTTTTCTCTTTCTTATCCCCTTTCCCTCCTCCCTACTATTTTGCTTTTGATAACCACTTCCCTCAAACAATCCTTCCCCTTTAGATCCCCACACACAACCTTTTTTCCCCTTTCCCTCCTGTTTCCTTATAAGTACGCCTATTATTCCCTCTGAGCCAAATCTGATGAGATGGAGATTAACCAAATTCTCATTCCCCTCCCTTTTTCCCCCTCAATCATTATAGGTTTTCTTTGCCTCTACATGTGATGTAATTTCCCTTATTTTACCTCCTTTTCGTCTTCTTCTAGTGTTATCCCTTTTCTACCTCTAATTTCTTTTTCAGTTTATCATATCATAATAATCATAAAATCACAATAATCATATCATAATAATAATGTAATAATAGATTCATAAATTCAACCCTCATTCTATAAGTATCTATAACTAATATAGTTCAAGAGGTTTTTTTTTTTCCTTGTTACCTTTTTATGTTTCTCTTGTGTTCTGTGTTTGTAGATCAAATTTTTTATTCAGTTCTGGTCTTTTCAGTAGAAATAGGTGAAATTCTCCTATATCATTGAATGACCATCTTCTTCCCTGGAAGATAATGCTCATTCTAGCTGGGTAACTTATTCTTGTCTATAATCGAAGTTCCTTTGCCTTTCAGAATATCTGATTCCAGGCCCTTCGATCCTTCAAAGTAGTAGCTGCTAGGTCCTGTGTGATCCTAATTGTGGCTCCCCGATATTTAAATTGTTTCTTTCTGGCTTCTCATAATATTTTTTCCTTGGTATGATAGTTCTGGAATTTAGCCATGATATTTCTGGGGGACTTAATATTTGGGTTTCTTTCAGGAGGTGATTGGTGGATTGTTTAAAGCAATATTTTGCCTTCTGGGTCTAAAATATCAGGGCAGTTTTCTTTTATGATTTCCTGGAAGATAGTGTCTAGGTTCTTTTTTTCATCATGGCTTTCAGGAAGCCCTATAATCCTTAGATTGTCTCTCCTAGATCTATTTTCCAGGTCAGTTGTTTTTCCTAGGACATATTTGATGTTTTTTCTATCTTTTCATTTTTTTGTTTTTGTTTGATTGATTCTTGAAGTCTTGATGAATCATTCATTTCCAATTGTTCAATTCTAATTTTTAATGTCTCATTTTCTTCAGTTACTGTTTTTAGTTCCTTTTGCAATTGACCAATTACATTTTTTGTTCATTGCATTTTTTTCCCATTTTTTCTATTTTATTTTGCAGTGATCTCATTTCATTTCCCCATGTTTCTTCTAACTCTCTTTTAAGATTTTTTTTATGCAATCTTCAAAGAAAACCTTGTGACATGGAGACCAGTTTATGTCTCTCTTTGGGGCTTTTTCTGGAGTTGCTTTACTTTTAGGGGCCTCAGGATTTGAGGTCTGTTCTTCCCTCTCTCCATAAAAGTTGTCTATGGTGAGAGCTCTTTTTGGTTTTTTATTCATTTTTTTTTAAGGTGTGAGGTCTGTTTAGGGCAAAGGTGGGACAGCTGCTTTAATTTGCCCTGGGGCAGTTCTGCTGATTGAGTTATTTCAGGAACTGGGCAGTTCTGCTGATTAAGTTATGTCAGGTGCTGGGCAGTTCTGCTTTAGTTCACCCTGGGGCAGTTCTGCTGATTGAATTATTTCAGGTCCTGGGCAGCTCCACTGATTGAATTATTTCTGGTGCTGATCAGTCCTGTTGTTTGATTGATTGCTTTAAGGTGCTGTGTAATGGCAGCTAGGTCTGATGCTCATCAGGGGTTCAGTGGTTCACAATCTATCCCCCTCAAAAGGCAGACCCTCCAAACCACCTCCCCACAATCAGGACAGATTGTTCCAAGAGGCCCGCAGAAGACTCCCAGGTGTGTGAAAAGCACAATGCTCCCACTTCTGTTCTGACTCCTGTTCCAGCTCCCTGCTCCAGCTCCCTGCCCTGGTCTCCCTGCGCTGCAGTCTGGGTTCAGTAGACCACCCCCCTGCCCCATTAAAACAGACCTGTTTTGAGGTTCTTCCAGAGTATCTTCTTCTAGAATAGTGTTGTTCTCCAGATATTGTGGAATTTTTTGCTTCAGAATCAGTCTAGAGGCTTCATATGTTGTTGGTCTGAGGGGAGGTTAGAGGAGGTTACAGAGACTCCTTCTGATCTCCACCACCATGGCTCCACCCCCGGAAGCCAATTATCATCAATTTTCACATAGCAAAGATTTAATTTCCTACAAACTCTAACTTTTTCCGCCAACAAGTAATCGAATACCAATCTATACTAGAGTACTACTTCTCTAGTCTCATTGTCTTGGTAAGCTAACAAATACAGTGCTTTTTATAGATAGTAATTATTTATACCATGGCCTAGAGTCTAATGAGCCTATTCAGCATGCAAATTGGGGTTCTTTTCCCCAATTTCCATCTGAGGCCATCTATCACTCCAACCTTTTGTGTCTTCAGTAATTAGAGTAGGTAACTTTTCACAAATAAAGATGCCTACCAGGAAAGTCAGCAACAACAAAAATGCTAAAAGAAGCAGAGAGACATATGCATCTAGGAAAAGATAGATGGCTAAGCCAGATATTCACTTATTATTTAGGATATAATTACCCTATATTCTCAGATAGGAAACTGCAAGATATTAGCTTCTACTGAATACTTGCCCTGATTTTAAAAATTTGTTATAAGAGAAAAAAGCAGGAACATGATTATAATAGCCTCAAAACTGGTCCTTCATGTCTTAGGCTGAGAGTACATACATGCTAGGATAAAGCATCTTTAGCTAATTTTATGCATAACAATTCTACTTTATAGCCAGACTCAGTAATAATCATGTGGGTTCTTATTCAAAGGAACACCACTGAGAAACTAAGTCAAAAGAACCCCACCTTAAGATAGCTTGTTCTCCCAACTCTTGCCCAGACATTAACCTTGACCTGTAACAATTCAGGATTATATTCTTCTGAGTAGTTTATTACATATTCCTTTCAGATGGTGGATTCCTGGTTTGATAATCCATCAGACAATCATACCTGAATTCAAAATACAAATAATATCAGCTACATGTCCAAGAGATTTTTAGTTTTTAGTTTTTAGTTTTAGTTTTAGTTTTTTTTTTTTAAAGACTCATTAATCAAAGCTTCAGGTGAATTTCACTTGCAAGGATCACATACCATAAATAAGTATTGACTGTAATCTTATATTGATAACAGTAAGAGATTCATCCTTGAAAGTTCGAAGCTTATCTTCCTATCTAAGTAGATGGGTTTTATATTCAACATTACACAAATCATTTTACTTTAAGATGCTCAATAACCAATCTATATAAAAAGGATAAAGACATAATCCACTATTCTCAGAATCTCCCTAAACAAGGGGAACAGGTTTAAAATGACTCAATGAGCCAATTAAAACTCACCTAGAATATACAACATACTGTCCTGATTTCACATTTAAAAAACCCTATCAAAATTAACATAAATAATTTCTTTTTCCTGAGGCAATTGGGATTGTGACTTTGCCCAGGTTCACACAGGTGGAAGTGTTAAGTTTTTGAGACCAAATTTGAACTCAGTTCCTCCTGACTTCAGGGCTGGTGAATAATTTCTTCATCCTAAAAAAAATGTTAATTATACTTTTGGAAATATAAATAACAGGCATAACTCCAATATTGTTACAATTCCTATAAGCAAAATTAATCTCCCCTTCTACCATAACATTCTTGTTTGCAAAGTCAATTTTAGAGATTATAAATTGTCTTTAACAGTCCATTCCTGATGTTCCTCCACAGGTCCTGTTAAGTCCAGTATTCTCAGTCCATAGACTGTACTCTCAGTCATCTGTAATGTCTGGTAAGAGAAAACTGTCCTTTCAAGTCTATCTACAGGACTTTAAGAAATTGATGGACTTTAGGATACTGGAGAAGAGGGTGGGAAAAATTTGGACCAATATGTCCAGCTTCAGGTCTGTGGCCTAGTGACCAATCCACCCTCTGTGCCAGAAATGTTGAGGAACCATGTTGGAGCACCAGCACAAATCCCAGCAGAATCCAGACCAGTCATGGTCACCAACCTAGCCAGAATGGATTCCACAAGCCTTTCCAATGGAGAGAAGCTTGGAAAATTCCAGAGAGGGCAGGGTTTTTTTGTTGTTGTTGTTTTTGTTGTTGTTTGGTTGTTTTTTTTTTGTTTGTTTTGTTTTTCTTTTTTAGTTTTTCTGTAAGCCTCTGGGTCAGGCCCTCAGAAGGCTTTTAGTCATGGAAATTAGGCCTACTTAAAAATTCATTAGACTAACTGAAGTTAGCTGGCAGAAATAGTGCCAAGTAACTTATAACTTAGTCTCAAAACCCCCAGAATCTGTTAAAATATTTTAGCAGTTCTGTAAAGTTAATTATTTCTGCAGACCCAAATTAGCCAGTTCCAGGTCCACACATATGTCTAGGGTTTTTTTGGCTTTTTTTTTTTTTGATGTGACAGTTAAAACTTTCTCTTCTTAGAACTAGTCCTTCCTTTCTAGGTAAAAGCTATTTGCATAAATCCAATTATGTACAAAACAAATACCATTAAATCCCAAATAGCCAGAACTTTTCCTTTGTAATTTGACTGACTGAGAGAAACACAAAAGATAAAACACAGGTGCTAACACACATACACACACACACACACACACACATACACACACACACACACACACACACACATACCTGTTCCTGTTTTTGGCCCCACCTTGGGGTGGAACCAAGGAGGGAATGCTAGAGATAAAGCCATAGGAGCAGGGGAGACTGATATGGAAAGCTCCTTTGAAATTATACCCAGCCCTCAGAGAATCAACAGTTTCTTCAAATGGGATACCTGCCCAAATAAAACAACAGTATTTAATTCCTATACATTTTGGTACTTTATCCCAATTTTTTCCTAAAGGATGGTCTTCCTAGGAAACTAGATAGTTTTACAGCCAGTTAAATTGTTCCTTTCCAAAAGTTCACAGTATTTTATCCTCTTTGATGAGGACTCCCCAGATCTTATGAAAAGAAAATGGGAGAATCCTTAGGGACTCAAATTGGGAATTTTCCAATATCAAATAGAAATAGGAACCTTAAATTCTCCCAATCCCAATCCCAGTCACCCAGGCAATTCACCATTTCTTGGCAAAGGGAAAGTCCTCTTACAGACTTAAACACTTAGTGTCTATCACCCCCCTACCAGTTTCTTACTCTACCTGGGTTGTACACAGCTTCCCTGACTGATTTCAAACTTTTGTCCATTGACTTCTCTCCTGGTTTGAATTAATCCACTGTCTTCCCTAGCCCACTTCCATTTTTGCTTTCTCTAAGTGTCTCTTCAGAATTTACCTGATTAAAGAGGAAGTTTAGGAGTTCAAAGACAATCAAAGAACTCTTTGAAGGGTGCCTACTCAAGGATTCAGTATTCATGCACCCATACTGGGACTTCTGATTGTTTTAGTCTTCACTATTGGTACACATAATAGATTTAGACAATCTCCAGATCAAGAGACAAAGATTTTATTATACTACTGGCAGAGGGCTAATTTCCAAAAGAGTATTTTAGCTATTACCAAGGGGGAGACACCATAACAAGGGAAAAGATGTCATAACAAAGGAAAGTTCTTAACCAACTAGTAATAACTAAAAGTAAGGTGTCATTGATCAGGCAAAGTTCCTAGAAAATTTACTGCCATAAGGCAGGCAGTTTCTAATGAACCAAATAATGATTTGGTACAAGTAGGTTCTTTTAATGGGAGAAAAATATCTCCCATTGATTGATTGATATCTATAGCTTGACTATCTTATTAGATACAGTAACTCTGGGTTCTAGATAATTTTTGTCAATGCAAGGAATTCATTTTGCAATAAGACCTACTTAAAGATAACCAAAGACCCACTTAAGGAGACAATCCTGGCATTGCTTCTCCATGCTTGCCTCTAGGAGTTGGTGGACAGCAATGCTCCTCCTTATGACCTACATGCTACTTGGTAAGGCCTGGAGAGACTTATATGAACTGATGCTAAGTGAAGTGAGCAGAACCACTAGATTACAGCAACAACAGGATTATACAATGATCAATTCTGATGGACATGGCTCTTTTCAATAATGAGAAGACTCAAGCCAAATCCAATGATCTTGTGATAATGAGAACCATCTACACCCAGAGAGAGGATTGTAGGAACTGAAGGTGAATCACAACATAGCATTTTCACTCTTTTTCTTGTTGTTTCCTTGCATTTTATTTTCTTTCTCTTTTTTTTCTTTTTGATCTGATTTTTCTTGTGCAGCAAGATAATTTTATAAATATGTATAGAAGAATTGCAATTAACATATATTGAATCACTTGCCATCTAAGGGAGGGAGTGAAGGGAAGGGGGGAGATATTTGGAACACAAAGTTTTGCAAGGGTCAGTGTTAAAAAAATATCCATGCATATGCTTTGAAAATAAAAACAAAACAAAACAAAAAAAGAGGTCAAACACTGTTTTTGCCTAGAAATATTTTAGTAGAAGTTAGTTAAAGTTAGATAGTACTGCATTTTTATTCAATAAATCTATGCTGTCCCATTAAAATTTCAGATTCACAGGTTGATAAAGCTGAAATTTCTATTAAAAATATCAATTCCAATTCACCCATCTTACTGATGAGAAAATTGAGATCCAGAAGACTGCCAATTTTAAAAAGCAATTTGATAGAACAACGACTTAAACCCCCGTCTTATGTTTTCAAGTTCAAGTTGTTTGTTTTTTATCATACAGGATTTGATACACAAATAAGTTAGTTACCTTTAGCACCCCCAAAAATGAAGGCTACCAATAAATATGAGACAGTTATATGTTGAGCACTATGCCTGGAATCAGTAGAACTTGAGTTCAAATCAGACTCAGACACTGACTAGCTGCTGTGGGACCCTGGGCAAATCACATACCTGTTTGCCTCAGTTTTCTCATCTGTAAAATTATCTGGAGAAGAAAATGGCAAACCATCCAGCATCTTTGCCAAGAAAACCCCAACAGAGTTATGTAGAATTGGATATGACTGAAAATGACTTAAGAACAACAACAGCAATAATTGAACAAAAAAATTAAAAGAAATATATATTATAGGTGAAAATTTATAAAGTACTTTGTAAGAATTATCTCACATCCTTGCAATTAGATTATGCTGTGGTCATTGCAATTAAGGAAAGGTGAATCAAAGAGATTAAAATACTTGTGCATGGGGTTGGGAGGGGAGAAAGGAGGGAGAGAGATAAAATGGTGGAGAGCAGACAAAACTCTCTATGACTTCCTGTGATCTTTCTCTCAAACCAACAGCACATTGACTCTCTAAACTGATTTTGGAGTCAAAGCACCCCTAAATATTTCTAGTACAACATATTCCCAGAAGAATTTACCTTGGAAGAACATCAGAACAGGTCTATTTCAATCAGGTAGGAGAACCATTCACTGAACTCAAAAGGCCAGCAGGTTGGGGAGGGCAGGACAGGGCCGGAAGCCAAGCTGGGACTCAGAGTGTGGCACTTTCTAAGCACCTGAGAAGCTTTGGTGAGCCTCTTAGGCTACTCTGTCTTGGTTGCAAGGAGGTGGTTTGGCAGATTTGCCTTTTGGTAAAAGATAAATTGTAAACAACTGAGCCCTGGAAAAGCCAGACCTAGATGCTATTATCCAGCACCAGAAAATGATCAGCAGAACTGCCCCAGGGTAAATTAAAGCAGCTGTGGATAATTTGCTTTGAATAAAACTCAAGCCTTAAAAAAATGAATAAAAAATAAAAAAAAAAAGAACTTTCACCATAGACAGCTTTTAAGTAGAGCAAAAAGAACAGAACTCAGATCCTGAGGTGCCTAAAGATAAAGCAACTTCAGAGGAAGCCACAAAGGGATATATGACCTGGTCCTCATTTCACAATACTTTCCTGGAAGATTGCATAAAGAATCTCAAAAAAGAATTTGAAGACAAATGGGGAAATGAAATGAGATCATTGCAAGAAAAAAAGGAAAAAAGCATATAATGCCCTACAAAAGAGATAGGAAAAAGACACCAATTCACTGAAAAACAAAATTGGTGAAATGGAAAAGAACTGCAATGAACAAAAAAATTCATTTGACCAATTACAAAAGGAGCTAAAAAAGGTAACTGAAGAAAATGATAAACTAAAAATTAGAAATGAACAAATGGAAGTGAATGACTCAATAAGACTTCAAGAATCAGTTAAACAAAAACAAAAAAAAATGAAAAAAAAAGAAAATATGAAATATCTCCTAGGAAAAACAACTGACCTGGAAAACAGGACTAGGAGAGACAATTTAAGGATTATTGGACTTCCTGAAAGCCATGATAAAAAAAAAAAGAAGCTAGACGTCATCTTAGAGGAAATCATAAGAGAAAACTACCTTGCTGTTTTAGAATCAGAAGGTAAAATAGCCATTGTAAGAATTAACCTAGCACCTCCTTGAAAGAGACCCCAAAATTAAATCCCCAAGAAATATTGTAGCTAAACTTTTTTTTTTTTATTAAAGCTTTTTATTTGTATAACATATGTATGGGTAGTTCCCCAACATTGATCTTTACAAAGCTTTCCATTACACATTTTACCCCCAGCCCCCTTCCCTCCCCTGGATGGCAGGAAGTCTACTACATGTTAATAATGTTGAAATGCTTGAGAAGTTATGCAAGAAAAATCCTATCTACAAGAAAAAAAAAAGAATCAGAGAAAGGCAACACAATGCAAGCAAATGTCAATAGAGATCATGAAAATGTTACGTTGTGGTACATATTTCATTTCCCTCTCTCTGGGTGTATATGGTTTTCTTCAGTGAACAACTGGAACTGGTTTGAGACAATTCTTTGTTGCAGAGAGCCATGTCCATCAGAATTAATCATCATGTAATACTGTTGTTGCTGTGTATGATGATCTCCTGGTTCTGCTCGTTTCACTCAGCATCAGTTCATGCAAGTCCCTCCAGGCCTCTCTGAAATCGTCCTGCTGGTCGTTTCTTACAGAGCAATAATATTCCATAACATTCATATACCATAATTTATTCAGCCACTCTCCAATTGATGGGAATCCAGTCAGTTTCCAGTTTCTAGCCACTACAAAAAGGGCTGCCACAAACATTCTTGCACATGTGGGTCCCTTTCCCTCCTCTAAGATCTCTTTGGGATATAGGCCCAGTAGAAACACTGCTGGGTCAAAGGGTATGCACAGTTTGACAACTTTTTGAGCATAGCTCCAAATTGCTCTCCAGAATGGTTGGATCCGTTCACAGTTCCAGCAACAATGTATTAGTGTTCCAGTTTTCCCACATCCCCTCCAACATTCATCCTTATCTTTTCCTGTCATTTTAGCCAATCTGACAGGTGTATAGTGGTATCTCAGAGTTGTCTTAATTTGCTTTTCTCTGATCAATAGTGATTTGGAGCAACTTTTCATATAACTAGACATGGTTTTAATTTCATCATCTGAAAATTGTCTGTTCATATCCCTTGACCACTTATCTATTGAAGAGTGGCTTGAATTCTTATATATATGAGACAATTCTCTTTTTTTCTTTTTTTTTTATTAAAAGCTTTTTATTTACAAAACATATGAGTGATTTTTCTACATTGACCTCTGCAAAAACTTTTTTTCCCCAAGCTTTTCCCTTCCT
>JAJPUD010033398.1:0-10524 GCA_023553655.1 Myrmecobius fasciatus
TTTTTTCTTTTTTTTCTTTTTTTTATAAAGCTTTTTATTTACAAAACATATGAGTGACCTTTCAACATTGACCTTTGCAAAAAACTTTTTTTTTCCCCAAGCTTTTCCTTTCCTTCCCCCTACCCCCCACCCCTAGATGACAGGTAATCTAATACATGCTAGATAGGATAAATTATATGACAAATACAATACATGTATATATATCTATACAGTTATCTTACTGCACCAGAAAAATCAGATCTAGAAAGAGAAGAAGGAAAAAACAACCTAAGAAGGAAAACAGAATGCATGGAAATATTCACAGAAAGCGTTAAAATGCTGTGTGGTGGTTCACTCTCAGGAACTATTATTTTTTTAATGATAATTTTTCTCCTGGTATCCATAGAACTTACTTCAGTATTTTACAAACCAAAATAAGTCAAGACAAATATTTTTAAGTTGTTAATATGTTCCAGGTCTCAAAAGATCTTGAGGAGCTAACACTATGTTGAAGGGAAATAAATAGAATAAATAGAAGCTGAAAGGGGTAAGGAGGAGAAAGATGTGAAGGTACATAGGGCAAAAACTTTATTGAAATAGTCAAGATCAATAAAGAGTTCATTCTGGAGAGGAATGAAGGAATAATTGGCTGAAATGTCCTTCTTAAATTGGAGGTTCTTGAAAGAATTAGACAATCAGAAGAAGAGAGCATTCTGTGTGTGATTGTGTGTGTGTGTGTGTGTGTGTGTGTGTGTACTTGCAATGTTTAATTGCAATGATGGTATCTTCCAGTCTAAAGAAATTATTTAAGCATTTTAGAGAAAGACTGGGAGAGTTGAGGAAGTCTGAAGAGAAATGCCGAATCATGGGCATGTAATAAGTATGTCTTTATTCTAAATTAATTTCTCTTAGGTTAACTCTGTGTTTGTAAAGTTGATTTTTTAAAAAAATGTGTTAATCTGTTGTTTTTTATATCTTCTTTACCTCCCCTTTTTGAAAGTGAATTCTAGTCTTGATTCTAGTCTTCTATCATCCCTCTGGATCCCTGTGATTTTTCATACATCACTGACAGGGGTTCTGCAGTTACATCTGCAAACTCTACCCATGTCATGGGATAGGATTCTTTCCTGGGGGAAGACTTAAACTCATTGAAAGCAGCTCAGTGCTTCCTTATTATCTCCTCACCTGCATTGGGTTTTGATTCCCTCTTAACCATGTTTGTTAGCCATGTTTTATTTGCCAAATTAAACAACAATACAGTAGCTAACAGCTGGCTTCAAAATGACAAGCTCTCATTTTTAATTAGGTGCTAAATTCATTGTGTTTTCACCTTCTTGTTATTTATAAGAAAGAACAGCTTTTTATTGAGCACATGTAACCCTCCTCCTTTGAATTCCTCAGAATAAAAACTAGGATCACATATAATATCAATGCCATCCTCCTGAATGCAAATGACTTTTATTGATAAACAATATCTAAAATGATTACGAATCAATGAGTAAAATTCAAATAGGGATTTCAATGCTTTAAACTATGGAAAGTAAAATCCATGTTACCAGAACAATACTTTCTCATAGTTGATGATTCTCTGTAACATTCCTAGCAATTTATAGTGTTGCTTGAAAGATATGGAAGTCAGGAACAGAGATGGTTCTATCTATCCACATATCAAGATCTCTTCCAGATTTAATCTAGGAGCAATCTCCTCTAGGTCATATATAGGAGATCTGCCCTTTCTTTTGAAAAGGGAAACATCTTAACATTCGGTTGAATTCATAGTTATGTATGTGTATCCCCAAATTGTACAAGCATATAAAAAACAATTCTCCCCATCCAGCAACAAAACAAAATAAAAAATAGTAACAAAACAACAAACCTAGATTACCCAATGACCAGTTTATTAAAAGAGGTTGACTTTTAAATGCTCTTGCACTGGTGTTCATTGCCAAATCCACAAATAAAATTTAGACATCAAGGTTCACAAGAATGAAATCATGGAATTCAAACATGGCTAGAGATCTCAGCAGCAATCAAATTCAGATTATTGTTGTTGTTTGGTATTCTTTCTCTAAGAGGAACAATGACATCAGAAAGGGGATGTCTTGACTTGCAAGCGAATTGGATTTAAGTGAGGTAGGACTGCCATTCTTTCCAGAGCCATCTGGATGCAGTGGCAAAATATAAGTCAGGATGACTGAATATAGCCCCAGATGCAGTGGGAGACTGTCCTTTTTAATCCAAAGTCTTCCCCAGGTCTCAGTTTGTGTGAGGCTATACATTCAGTGATTAAGGACAGGGAAGAAGTGAGGCAAAAAAATGGCTTCTTTTTCCCAATCCTAAAAAAAGTCAATCTGGAAAGGGAAGACTCTTGGGGTTTCCAATCAGAGCAGAAAATTCAACAGAGTGGAATCTCACTCTAACACCCTTGACCGGTGATTATGAAGCCACTATTTAAAATCCCCGCAAAAGAGGGAACCTGATACTTCTTGAAGCAGACCACTTTATTTTTTAATAGTTTAAATTAAGAATTTTTTCCTCTGACATTAAGCTTAAATTTGTCCCTTTGTTCCTTCTATCAGTTCCTTCTGGTTCTTTGTACAACAATTAAACAAAAGAAAGTCTATTCTTCTGCCATATATGACAGAGCTTTAATAACTCAAATAAATCTCATGGCCCTGATGAATATTTTTTTCTCCTTAGTTAAGCAACCCCATTTCCTTTAACATGTTTTTATATTCCAGGCCCATTGATAAGATGGGAAACATCAATATCCTTCTTAAATTACATTTTTGCAAATAAAATATAATAGTCCAGATTAGGACTTGTAAGTCTAGTATAGAGTGTAATTTTAGTCTCCTTATGCCTAAAAACCAGTCCCCTCTTTAATTTAGCCAAAACCACATTCATGTTGTTACTTCCTACATTATATCACTATACAAGTTCTTTCTGACTTTGCACTTCACTCAAAACATGAGATCTCTTTGATCATTTAAGAATATTTGATTAGCACTGGACAATCTGTTGGGGATAAGAAGACAAAAATAAATTAATTCCTATCCTGAAAGAATTTTTGTCAAGGGAAGGAAGCAACACACATGTATGTGTATGTATGTATGTATGTATATGTTTGTATTCATGCATGCATACACATAGGTATTATACACATTTATATATACATACATATACAAGTATACACATATTACCTTAAATATTAAGATAAGGTAACATGAGAAGAAAATAATACCCGCACCTTTAGTATCTGGAAAGGCTTTATTTTAAGGGTGGTACTCAAGCTGAGTTTTAAAGAAAACCAGCAATTCAAATGGATGATAGAGTCATTGAGAATTGGAATGGACTTTAACCATATTTTCCATCCCCTTCATTTTTCAAATGATGAAACTGACAGAGAGAAAAGTCAATTAGTGTCCTAGCCAAGATCACACAACAAGTTGAAGAGGCAGGATTTGCATCTGTTTGTTTTCACTCAAAATCGAATCCTCCATCATTTGAAAACAATATAACCCCCTTATAATAAGAAGCTACGATCATTAAGCCACTGATAAGAAAATGTAGTTACTACATCCTAGTATACCATGGGAATATAAATGTGTGTGTGTGTGTGTGTGTGTGTGTATGTGTGTGTTGATAAATGTTGTCTTTCATTTCATTTCATATTCCATAGCAGACACAGCCATCAGCATATTTTATAAGTATTTAGACACTATCTCATTTAGATTTATTACTCTTTCCATTGTTCTCCACCTAGACTGAGAGAATTGATATAGTCATTTTACTAGCAGTACTACATATTGAGTGTTCTTCCAAAAGCCTCTTTTTATCACACTTTAAAAATCATTCTCTAATTTAACAATGATATTAAGAGAGCTCTTTTATTCTGTCCAATTATGTGGAAGCACATTCACTTTTTTCTAAGAGGTTAATCTTCAGGGATGAAGCAGATTATCAGCTTTTGAACCGATTCAAGTGGAATCTCCAGAAACAAAGCCAGGACAAAGAGTTATTGGCAGATCACAGAAGGCATTCTGTGCCCACTGCTCAGCTGGATGCCGCCAAAGTCAGTTCACTAAGCTTAATGGGAAACACCTGTGGTCTGGAACACAAGAAGAAAATCAAACCAACTGCACTTTGAAACACTCAGACTCAATTATGGAAATGAAAATCCCTCCCCACCATCACCACCAATGTCCCCTTTTCCTCTGGAACAGATATTTGATTGAGAGCCCTTATAAAAATTTGTGTTCCCCGAGACATTCCAGAACTCAAGAGCACTGTTGTGGGAAATGTCAATCATAAGAGTAGGTTCCACAAACTTCATGACCACTCTCCCACTGGTCTATTTTGGAAGTTTCCTTTGATTCTGAAGAGATCTTAGAAATGAATATAAGCCATTTCTGTCTCAACTTAGAGAAATGAGTGTTCTTCAAATGGAAAAAGGAACTTCTCTAAACACATTCCTCATTAAAAAATCTACATCTTTTATAATCACATCATTTTTTTCTAATTTTTTTTTACTTATGTCTTATCTAGCAATAATAAAGAATGACAAATGAAAGAAGAAAGAAAAAGTTTAGGGTAAAAAATCTTACCACCTAGCCAAATCAGACCATAAATACATTTTCTATAATTTTCCATAATTCCTTACCTTTGCTAAAAAAAGAGACAAAATTTTTCATTATTTGTAACCAAGCTTAGTCATTATAACTATAAAATGTTATCTTTTGTTGTTCTTTCCATTTCTGTTATTATTAAAACTTCATATTGTTTTCTTGGTTCTGATTATGTCATTCTGCTTTAGTTCATATAATACTTCACATATTTCTCTCATCTCATTCGTTATTTCTTATGGCACATTTGTGTTATTTTATACTTGTGTCTCACAACTTTTTTAGCTATTCACTCATCATTGGGTATAGACTTAGTTTCTAGTACTTTCCTCACAGAAAATGTGTTTTATACACAATTTTCAGGTAATATCTTTCTATCTCTGATCCACTTGGGGTAGATATTTAGCAGTGAGACCTCTAGTTCAAAGGGTACAAAAATTTTCTAACATGATAAAATGTGAAAAACTTAGCCACTCAATTGAAGACAATTCCAAAGGACTCATAATGAAAAAGGCTATCCAACACTAGAAAAAAGAATTGATGAACTCTGAGTGTTGATTTAGATATGTGTATTTATGTGTTTATTGTTTTCTGTATGATTCTTCTTCTTTTGTAACCTGCATGGTTAATACAGAAATATGGTTTGAATGATTTCATATGTATAGTTGGTAACATACTGCTTGTTTTTTTCATTGATTAAGGAAGGGGATAGAGAGAGAAAATATTTGAAACTCAATTTTTAAAAATTGTCAACATTAATTTGAGGGGAAAGAGTATTGAGATTTTAGTCACTTTGTTAGCATAATTAAAAATTGCTTTTCCAGAATTGTTGGATTTTTCCATAATGGATCACAAAGCATATTAATGTGCTCATCTTTTCTTAGTTTTTCCAATATTGACAATATCCATCTTTTTAGCTTATTTGCTAGGTTTGATAACAAATCTTTGCTTTTTTTTTTTGCTGAGGCAATTGGAGTTAAGGGGTTTGCCCAGGATCACATAACTAATAAGTATTATGTATCTGAGGCCAGATTTAAACTCATTGAACTCAAGTCCTCCTGATTTCAACAGTGATAATTTAACCACTGCACCATCTAGTTGCCCCCAAATCAAAGCATTTTAAATTGAATTTGTCTTCTAATCAGTGATTTTGAGCAATATGTATGAATTTCTTTTGAGAATTATTTGTTCATATTTAAAAAATGATTATCAACTAGGAGTATCTCTTGTTTTCCTTTCACTTAAAAAATATGATCTTTTAAATATCAATCAATCAGCAAGTTTTTATTAAGTACCTGGACTTTCCTAAGGACTTTCTATAGCTCTGTCATATTTATATTCATGTACAAATGAAGACATGATCCTTCTGATGTTATTGTTCCTCTCTGAGGATAAAAGACGTACAATAACTTTGAGCACGTACTATGTTCTATCCACTTTGTTAGAGCTTCAATTAAAAAAATGAAAAAAAAAAACTAATTACAATTGGGTTACTTAAAGATGGATAGAATTATACTGAAGCCAAGATGTTGTAGTACAGGCCAGGATCCAGATAAATATTCCTCAACAATCTCTTCTAAATAGCTTTAAAATAATGCCTAGAATCACATTTTGGAATAGTAAAATCTATCAAAGATCTGAAGGAGAAATTTTTTCCAGTCTAAGGTAACTTTGGAGGTCTACGGGAGACTTATATGGGAACACAGAAGAACTACTTGTTATAGACCTTAGAGGTGCCATTAGGAGCAACAAAAATAACAACAATAGTAGCAGCCTCAAAGTTCTTAGTTAAGATATGGTAAGGGGATTGGAAAACTTGTTAGAAAAAGATTACAGGAAACTTTTTAAAGTGCCCAGTGCATATGACAATGACTGGCATTTCTGTTGCTTACAAATATCTCTGTTTCACATTTCCAGGCACAGAAGAGAATTTGACAACAGTCACAAAGGACCCTGTTATAAACGAGCACTACCACTTGTGGCTGCAGCAAAGCAAGATTACAAAACACTACTCACACAAATAACATTAGATCTAAACAGTTAGAAAAATATCAATTGCTCATGGGTAGGTCAAGCTAATATAATAAAAATTGACAATTCTGCCTAAATTAATCTGCTTTTTCAGTTCCATGTCAATCAAAATGCCAAAAATTATTTTATAAAGTTAAAAAATAACACAATTCATCCTAAGAACAAAATGTCAAGAATATCAAAGGAATTAATGAAAAGAAAATACTAAGAATCATGGCTTAGCATCACAAAACCCCAAAGTATATTATAAAGCTGCACTCATCAAAACTATTTGGTATGTTGCTAAGAAATAGAGAAGTGGATCAGTGGAACAGATTAGATACACGTGAAAAAATAATCAAGACCTATAGTAATTTGGTATTTGATAAATCCCCAAATTCCAACTTCTGGAATAAGAATAGCATAATTAAAATTGCTATTTGACAAAAATTGCTGGGAAAATTGGGAAATAATGTCACAAAATCTGCATAGACCTACATCTCACATCCCATACCAAAATAAGGTCAAAATGGGTACATGATTTGGGCAAAAAGAATGATACCATAAACAAAGTAGGAGAGCAAGGGATAATTTACCTGTCAGATCTTTGGAGAAGGGAAGAAATTATGACCAAAGAAGAACTAGAGAACATTATAAAAAGGAAAATGGACAATTTTGATTACATTAAATAACTTTTGTACAAACAAAACCAACAGGATCAAGAATAAAAGGGAAGTACAAAGCTATGAAAAAATCTTTATAAACATTGTTTTTGATAAAGGTCTTATTTCTAAAATATATAAAGAATTATGTCAAATTTATAAAAATACAAGTCATTCCTCAATTGACAAATAGTCAAAGGATATAAACAGAGAATTTTTGGATGATGAAATTTAAACCATCTATAGTTATATGAAAAAAATGCTCTAAATCACTATGGAGTCAAGAAATGCATCTTAAAACAACTCTGATACAACATCTCACACCTCTAAGATTGGGTAAGATGACAGGAAAAGATAATTATAAATATTGGAGATTGTACTGTCCAGACTACCTCTCTGGAAGATCTTAGTACCAGCCCAAGTCCTTGGTCTTACAAGAGGAGTAATGAGGCAGGAACCCATGTGGACAGTCAAATATGGAGTCCTAGTTCTCTCAGCCTTAAATACCTTAGTACAATTGCATCACTACAGCACCCTGAGCATGTGCCAACTATAGTATGATTCCATCACCACAGCACAATGTATATGTGCTAACTATAAGCACCTTGCTATAATCTTGCTGTTATATATAAAATGTCTCTATAATGCAAGTATCTGTGCTTTAAGGTGCCATGCTCTCCTGATTTCTCAGGAAGGCTGAGACACTCCCAAGGGGAAATGAAAGTGGAACCAGACTTTGCCAGCAGGTTCCCTCTGGCCAAAGGCGCTTACACCTCAGAGAGAGTTCCTCCACTGTCGGTGGCCCTCTTTAGGAGGTGATGTGGGAAAAATGGGATACTAATGCATTGTTGGGGAAGTTATGAAATGATCCAACCATTCTGGAGAGCAATTTGTAACTATACCCAAAGGGCTATAAAACTGTGCATACAGTTTGGCCCAGCAGTGTCATTACTTGATCTGAATCCCAAAGAAATCTTAAAGGAAGAAAAAGGATCCACATATGTAAAGATGTTTGTAGCAGCCCTTTTACTAGTGGCAAAGAAATGGAAAATGAGTAGATGCTCATCAATTGAGGAATGGCTGGGTATATGAAATTGTAGTATATGAAGGTAATGGAATATTATTGTTCTATAAAAATGATGAATAGCCTGATTTTAGAAAGACATGGAAAGATTTTCATGAACTGATGCTGAGTGAAATAAGCAGAACCAGGAATACATCATACACAATAACAGCAAGAATGTGCAATGATTAACTATGAAAAAGTTGGTTTTTCTCAGTACTTCAGTGATGCAAAGCAATCCCAATAGACTTTGGACAGAAAATGCCATCCACATCCAGAAAAACAACAACAATAACAACAACAACAAACAAACAAACAAACCAACAAAAACCGAAGGAGACTGAATGTAAATCAATCCATGCTCTCTTCTTTCTTTCTTTTTTTTAATCTCTCATGGTTTTTCACTTTTGCTCTAATTTTTCTGTCCCAACATGATTCATAAAGCAATGGGTATTAAAAATAAATAAATTTACTAGAAAAAAACAGAATTGGCTTAACGACAAAAAAGACACAAAAATCACTGAAGAAAAGAATTTATTTAAAAGTATTATAGATTAAATGAAACAATGTTCAATGAAAAAAATTTTTTTTAAATTTAGAATTAGTAAAGTGGACACAACTTAATGAAACTTTAAGAAATAATAAAACAAACCCCTAAAAATGATAAAAAGAGAAGAAAATTTAAATGATTCCTTTGAGAAAACTGGTGTGGAAAATACATTGAGGATAGATTTTAGATGCAGAGAACAAAAGAGACATTGAAAGAATCCCCCAATTACTTCCTGAAAGAGATCATAAAAGAAAAAACTCCAAGGAATATTAGAGTCAAATTTTCTGATATCAAGATTAAGAAGAAAATATTACAAGCCGAAAAAACAATTCAAACACTGTGGAACCAGGATAAGGCTCACACAAGAATTGACAATGTCCATTTTAATGGAAGAAATAGTTTGGGAAATGATATTATGGAAAGCAAAGGAGGTAGATATATAACCATGAATTACCTACACAAAGGAACTGAGGATAATCCTTCAGAATAAGAATGGATTTTTTTTGGAAGGATTTGAAAATCTTTTTTTTTAAGCTTTTTATTTGTATAACATATGTATGGGTAGTTCCCCAGCATTGATCTTTACAAAGCTTTCCATTACAACTTTTGCCCCCAGTCCCCTCCCCTCTCCTAGATGGCAGGAAGTCCACTACATGTTAATTATGTTGAAATACCTGACAAGTTGTGCAAGAAAAATCTTATCTACAAGAAAAAAAAGAAAAAAAGAAAAAGACAACACAATGCAAGCAAACATCAATAGAGAGCATGAAAATGTTATGTTGTGGTCCATATTTCATATCCCTCTCTCTGGGTGTATATGGTTTTCTTCAGTGAACAATTGGAACTGGTTTGAGACAATTCTTTGTTGCAGAGTGCCATGTCCATCAGAATTGATCATCATGTAATATTGTTGTTGTTGGTATAATGATCTCTTGGTTCTGCTCATTTCACTCAGCATCAGTTCATACAAGTCTCTCCAGGCCTCTCGGAAATTGTCTTGCTGGTCATTTCTTACAGAGCAATAATATTCCATAATATTCATATACCATAATTTACTCAGCCACTCTCCAATTGATGGGCATCCCTTCAGTTTCCAGTTTCTAGCCACTACAAAAAGAGCTGCCACAAACATTCTTGCACATATGGGTCCCTTTCCCTCCTCTAAGATCTCTTTGGGATATAGGCCCAATAGAAACACTGCTGGTTCAAAGGGTATGCACAGTTTGATAACTTTTTGAGCATAGCTCCAAATTGCTCTCCAGAATGGTTGGATCCGTTCACAGTTCCACCAACAATGTATCAGTGTCCCAGTTTTCCTACATCCCCTCCAACATTCATCGTTATCTTTTCCTGTCATTTTAGCCAATCTGACAGGTGTGTAGTGATACCTCAGGGATGTCTTAATTTGCATTTCTCTGATCAATAGTGATTTGGAGCCACTTTTCATATGACTAGAGATGGTTTTAATTTCATCATCTGAAAATTGTCTGTTCATATCCCTTGACAACTTATCTATTGAAGAGTGGCTTGAATTCTTATATATATGAGACAATTCTCTATATATTTTAGAAATGAAGCCTTTATCAGAACCATTAAATCTAAAGATGATTTCCCAATTTTATGCTTCCCTCCTAA
>JAJPUD010033399.1:0-11383 GCA_023553655.1 Myrmecobius fasciatus
CCGTAAGAAACGACCAGCAGGACGATTTCAGAGAGGCCTGGAGAGACTTGCATGAACTGATGCTGAGTGAAACGAGCAGAACCAGGAGATCATCATCCCCAGCAACAGCAGTATTACATGATGATCAATTCTGATGGACATGGCTCTCTGCAACAAAGAATTGTCTCAAACCAGTTACAACTGTTCACTTAAGAAAACCATATACACCCAGAGAGCGGGATATGAAATATGGACCACAACATAACATTTTCATGCTCTCTATTGATATTTGCTTGCATTGTGTTGCCTTTCTCTGATTTTCTTTTTTTTTCTTGGATATAGGATTTTTTTTTTGCACAATTTTTCAAGTATTTCAACATTATTAATATATAGTGGGCTTCCTGCCATCTAGGGGAGGGGAAGGGACTGGGGGTAAAATTTGTAATGGAAAGCTTTGTAAAGATCAATGCTGGGGAACTACCTGTACATATGTTATACAAATAAAAAGCTTTAATTTAAAAAAAGGTTTTATATGTGCCTTCAATAGGTATTTATATGAATGTATATGTTTGGAGATAGCAATATATTATTAAGAATGAAGTTCCAAGTGAAGTCACTACGTGATCAAAAAAGTATAGGTATAAGAATTATGTTAGCAATGAGAAGTCAAGAATATCCATTCACAATTGAATGCCATCATGGGATAGTTAGGGGATAAAAATAATACTAGTTCATAGAAATATGGCACTTGATGATTTAGAGAGCACTTTATAACCAATCTTTGAGGTCAGCTGTACATTTATTGTTATCCCCATTGTACAAATGAAAAATGACAAATTGAAAAAGGTAAAGTGAATTGTCTCCTGTTATGTGTCAGCTTAATTTTTAAGCTAGGATTCAAACCCTTACTATAAATCAGAACTTGAATAGTTACATGTATAGTCAGGTCTTTGACATCTACCTGCTTTAAATAGAGACCATGGCTGGCATTCATCAATCATCATAAAAAACAAGTTTTTTGTTTTGTTTTGTTTTGTTTTTTTTAAAGAGCATAAGTTGAACAAGGAAAACTATTCCTTATCTAATAGTGCACAGTCACTACTCTTGTTCCTCTTATATTAATTTCTCTGGAACCAGATTTCTTTATTTTTATTTTTTTTAATTAGAGCTTTTTATTTACAGAATATATGAGTGATTTTTCTACATTGATCTTTGCAAAAAAAATTTTTTTGTTGCAAATTTTTCCCCTCCTTCCCCCCACTCCCACCCCTAGATGACAGGTAGTCTAATACATATTAAATATGTTAATTTTTATGACAAATCCAATATGTGTATACATATCTATAGTTATCTTCCTGCAAAAGAAAAATCATCTAGAAAGAGAGAGAAAAAAAAAACCTAAGAAGGAAAACAAAAATGTAAGCAGCTATTCACAGAAAGCGTTAAATGCTTTGTTGTGGTCCACACAGTTCTCTCAGGCCTCTCTCTGGATGTATATGACTATCTTTATGGCTGAACAATAGGAACTGGTTTGAATCATCTCATTGTTAAAGAGAACCATGTCCATCAGAATTGATCATCATGTAGACTTGTTGTTGCTATGTATAATGATCTCTTGGTTCTGCTCATTTCACTCATCATCAGTTCATGTAGGTCTCTCCAGGCCTCTCTGAAATCATCTTGTTGGTCGTTTCTTACAGGACAATAATATTCCATAATATTTATATACCATAGTTGATTTAGCCATTCTCCAATTAATGAGCATCCATTCAGTTTCCAGTTTCTAGCCTCTACAAAAAGGGCTGCCACAAACATTTAGGCACATGTGGGTTTCTTTCCTTCCTTTAAGATTTCTTAGGGATATAGGCCCAATAGAAACAATGCTGGGTCAAAGGGCATGCACAGTTTGATAACTCTTTGAGCATAGTTCCAAATTGCTCTCCAGAATGGTTGGATCCATTCACGGTTCCTTGAACCAAATTTCTGTCTCTGAGTGATAAGAAATTCTGGGCACTAAGTATATGCCCTAGTTAGCCCTCAGCTTGCTGCTTAACTCTTTATCATTTCCATTATAATTTTGGCCCTATCAACGGATTAGTTCTGATATTTCCTCATTAATTATTTGTATTTAATTAATGAATCAATTAGTTTTGATCTTCAACCCAGTTTATTACATAAGATTTCTTAAAAGGAGAATCATTTTCCCATAATATTTTTTCATATCAAATACCATTTATCTAGGCTTATATAAACTTCAAATTTTCTTACTAAAATTTGTTAACTATATTCGATTTGCCAATATTTTAACATAATTAACATGTAATGGATATCCTGCCATCTAGGGGAGGGGTGGGGAGTTGGGGGGAAAATTTGTAATGGAAAGCTATGTAAGGGTTATTGTTGAAGAATTACCCACACATATGTTATGCAAATAAAATAAAATTTTAAAAAAATCAAAAAAAATAAAATTTGTTAACAGTATAAAATTTTTAAAAGTCAATTCTTTACAATTTATATGGTATAAAAATTTCATAGGCTACCTTTTAACAATCAATAATACAGGTGAATTCTCAGGTCTGGAAACACAGGTCTACCATTCAGTTTTCAGAAGATGCCAATTGAATATACTTTTCAAGAATATATTTTTATTTCAGAATATCATCTTTTCATTATTTTTATTGAAGATTTTTATTTTCAAAACATGGCAAGGATAATTGTTCAACACTGACCCTTGAAAAACTTTGTCTTCCAATTTTCCTCATTTCTGCCCACCCCATCCCCTAGATGGCATGTAATCAAATATATGTTAAACATGATAAAATATATGTTAAATCCAATATATGCATAAATATTTATACAATCATCTTACTACATAAGGAAATCAGATTAAAAAATTAAAAGAAAAATGAGAAAGAAAATAAAATCCAAGTAAACCACAACAAAAAGAGTGAAAATACTATGTTGTGACCCACATTCAGTTCCCATAGTCCTCAATCATTGTAACTAGCCTGAATCATCTCATTGTTGAAAAGAGCCACATCCATCAGAATTAGAGTCTTGATGTTGCCAAGTATAGTGATCTCCTGGTTCTGATCATGTAAGTCTCTCTAGGCTACTCTGAAATTATCCTCCTGATCACTTCTTATTGAACAATAATATTCCATTATATTCATATATCATATCTTATTCAGCCATTCCTTAACTGATGTGCATCCACTAAGTTTCCAATTTCTTGCCACTATAAAAAGGGCTGCCACAAATATTTTTGTAGATGTGAGTCCATTTTCTTCCTTTAAGATCTCTTTGGAATAAATACCAGTAGAAATACTGCTGGGTATGCAGAGTTTAATAATCCTTTGGGCATAATTCCTAATTGCTCTTCAGAATAGTTGGATGTGTTCACAGTTCTACCAACAATGTATTAGTGTCCCAGTTTTCTCATATACCTTCCAATATTTGTCAGTATATTTTCCTGTCATTTTAACCAATCTGACAGGTGTGGAGTGGTATCTCAGAATTGCCTTAATTTGCATTTCTCTGATCAACAGTGATTTACAGCACCTTTTCATTTGATTAGAAATAAATAGTTTTGGGGCAGCTAGGTGGCGCAGTGGTTAGAGCATCAGCCCTGAAGTCAGGATGACCTGAGTTCAAATCTGGTCTCAGACACTTCCTAGCTGTGTGACCCTGGGCAAGTCACTTAACCCCAATTGCCTCAGCAAAAAGGAAAAAAAAATAGAAATAAATAGTTTTAATCTCTTCAACTGAAAATTGTCTGTTCATATACTCATAATTTGCCTTTTGCTTTTGCTTTGAGTGTCTTACAGCAAATCTTCTGAACCACCAGATTGCAACCAGGACAGAATAGCCTAAGAATCTTACAGTAGATTTCTTAGTGTGCAGATGCCCCAACACCTGGCTTCCCACCCCAGTTCACTGAGGTCTGGGCATGGCAGCTTCTCCCCCTGCCTGATTGAAACAGACCTTATCTGAAGTTCTTCCAAAAGTATTTTCTGGAAATTTGTTGTACTCAAAATATTTGTGGCTCCTGTCACTCCATATCTAATTCAGAGGCTTAATCTGTTGTTGATTTGAGGGAAGCTCCGAGGAAGTCACATAGAGATGTGTCTCCTCTCCACCATTTTGGCTCCAGCTCTCCTTAAGAATATTTTCAATAATATTTTTTTAGAAGAATTAAACCCAATCTCTCAGGAAATGCCTGTTCAGATTCTTTCATTCTAATAATTCAGTCTCTCAAGAAAAAAAATCTTGTAGTACTTTATTTCTCTGTTTCATCTAGTCTTTTTGGTATGATCATAGTTAATAGGTACAGAATGATATTTATGTCTTCTCAAGATTCTCAACTACATAGTAAAAATATTTGAAATCTCTGTGAGACACTATTTAAACTAATATTTGCAACATATTTTATTACATTTGTATTAATTCTATTTGAATTTCTTGAATTCTGCTCTTCTTGACACTGTTGTTCTAATGGCAAACTCTGACCCTCTGGTTTAGATCATTTCCTCTGCACTGGCCATTGCATCTGCTCATTTCTATCTCCTGTCTTCACTATCCATCTTTCTCTTCTTTGTGTCTACTTGTTGTTTGTGAATACTTAATAGATCTGGCATTTAACCTTTACCACTAAATCAAAACCAGTTGTTTGAAGGGGATATCCTTGAGAATAGTAAAATTATCCGTTAATATTTCTCAGAGGAAAAATGCTCATTTCTTTGGTTATTTAACAAACTACCTTAATAGGTTAAAAAAACAAAAGATATTTTACGATATGTGTGGTTTTATCCAAGAATTCTCAAACTTGATTGTTTAGATTCAGCACATTGAATTACAAAGAATACTTTATTTTTAGACTCAGAAGACTGTATTTCAAATTCTAATGAGGAGATATAGAGGTTATGAGATTTTTGTTCAGTCATTTAAACACTTTTCATCAGTTTCTTCATCTATAAAATGGATATGATAGTAATCATATCATCTAATTAATAGACATATATTGAGAAAAATGCTTTTCAGCCTTGAAATACTATATAAATATGAAGAATTATTAAAGTGAAATTCAAAAGATGTTCAGTCACCCTACCTGAAGGGTATATATGTAATATTAATATATATATGTGTGTGTGTGTGTGTGTATGTCTATGTAAAAATGTATTTTTTTGTTTGTTTTGTTTTTGTTTTTGTTTTTTGCTTTTTTGCTGAGGCAATTGGGGTTAAGTGACTTGCCCAAGGTCACCCAGCTAGGACATATTAAGTGTCTGAGGTCAGATTTGAACTCAGGTCTTCCTGACTTCAGGGCTGGTGCTCTATCCACTGGCCCTCCTAACTGCCCCATATGTAATGTTTTGTAAATCTCACAGTGCTATATAAATATGATTCACTATCATTATCAATATACAAGGTTGTATATTCATTACACAAAAATTTCCAAAGGTATATTTAAATCAGTCAAATAAAACAGCTAGACCTGTTTTCTAAATTTCCTATTTCTCAGGTCGAAAGATTTTCATTAATTGTACCTCTTCTAAAACTATCATTTACATGTGATTGTGTATTAGACTAAACTGGAATGTTTTAGAGTTAGAAAGGACTACTACGCCTACTCAATTCAAAAATCTTTCTTCTTCTTCTTCTACTTCTACTTCTTTTCTTTTTCTTCTTGTCACATAGCCCATTTGCCTTAGTTTTTTCAATTAAAATGGATATATATATATATAAAGTGCCTATATCTTAGGGATACTGTTAATGTCAAATGAAATAGTTGTACTTGTAAAGCATTCAGCACAATCCCTATCACACTGTAGGTACTAAATACTTGCTTATTCTTTTACCTTCCTTACATAGCCTAGGAATGAAATATGTCAGCTATATTTGAGATTTCATAATTTATCATGTGAAAAGAGAGAATTTTATTCATAAAGTAACAACACGAAAAAGTAGATGGACTTTTCAAATAAAATATGTGGTCTGACCTAATCATAAATGGCTGAGTGGAACTGCAAATATGGTAGGAAATAATGGGGCAAGTGCAGGAATATCAGTTTTATTGTTTAACAGATTTGCTTATATAACATAATTAAATTTGAATTAGTAAATAAGGGAGGCCATGCAACTACTTAGAAAATTCACAAGAATAATTACTCTTTGTTTTATTACATCATGCTTAATTTGTAAATTGAGGAGTCAGAAAATGAACAGGTTGTGGGGTATTTACACTGGAGAGTAGAATTATAGTGTCAATTTCTAGGTTTCTGTTTGAAAAGCTTTACATTTTCATCACATTTTTGTGAAATTCTTTTTTTTTCTATTTTTTTATTTTATTTGCATAACATATGTGTGGGTAATTCTTCAACAATAACCCTTACATAGCTTTCCGTTACAAATTTTTCCCCCAACTCCCCACCCCTCCCCTAGATGGCAGGATATCCACTACATGTTAATTATGTTAAAATATTGGCAAATCGAATATATGTATACATATTTCCAAACTTGTCATTGTTGTGCAAGAAAAATCTTGTCTACACAAATGATATATCAGATAAAGGAAACACAATGTAAGCAAACATCAATCAAGGAGTATGAGAATGTTATGTTGTGGTCCACATTTCACATCCCTCTCTCTGGGTGTATATGGCTTTCTTCAGTGAACAATTGGAGGTGGTTTGAAACATTTCATTGTTGAAGAGAGCCATGTCCATCAGAATTGATCGTCATATAGTACTGTTGTTGCCGTGTATAATGATCTCCTGGTTCTGCTCATTTCACTCAACATCAGTTCATGTAAGTCTCTCCAGGTCTCTCTGAAATCATCTTGCTGGTCATTTCTTACAGAACAATAATATTCCATAATATTCATGTACCATAATTTATTCAGCCATTCTCCAATTGAAGGGCATCTATTAAATTTCCAGTTTCTAGCCACTACAAAAAGGGCTGCCACAAACATTCTTGCACATATGGGGCCTTTTCCTTCCTTTATGATTTCTTTGGGATATAAGCCCAATAGAAATGCTGCTGGGTCAAAGGGTATGCACAGTTTGATAACTTTTTGAGCATAGCTCCAAATTGTTCTCCAGAATGGCTGTATCCGTTCACAGCTCCACCAACAATGTATCAGTGTCCCAGCCCTCCCACATCCCCTCCAACATTACATTTTTGTGAAATTCTTGATGGAGAAGAATCATTTTACTAATCTCATGACACATTGTTGTATATTTTGCTTGAATAGAGAATCAGGGACTTTTAGATAGTGTTATTTTATTTCATTTATCAAAGATCTTGCACATTTTTAACATATTTAGCTGTCCTGAGTCAAAGGTTTAAATTTAAAAAAATAGTTTAATCTTGTATTTTTTCTACAATTAGTTCATTTCTGTAATGGTGAAGATTTAATTTGTTGATGAATAGCAACTGTGGAAGTCTTATCCTCTTCTCTCATTTTTGTCAAGGATACTTTTGATTACTGCATAGACATCCTCATGAAATTCATTAAAGATGAAAAGAAGTAGCTATATGGATTGACAATTACTGATTTCTTCTTGATTTTCCTCTTTTAGTAATAATATAATTCATCATTGTAAAAGTATTTTAATAATTTCCTTTTTTTTGAAATATTTATCCCTCAAATCCCCCCAAATTATGTTAGAAGTGAAGATTTATTTTATATGCACATGCTCAAATTAAATTGTTTTTCCAGGCTTCATATCCTTCAGAATATATAGAATCCAAATGGAAGAGCAATTCCTTAGAGATGGTGAGATCTTTTTATCATCCAAGTTGTTGGTACTATCAAATGTAGTAACATTGGAAACATATTATTTTGTCACTGAAAATTATAGTTAGGAAGAAGCATTACCAATTGCTTTGCTTCTGCATTCTAAGAAAAAGACTGAAATATTTTCAACTGTCTAAAATTGAATGTTTATTTATGTATTATCTTCCCCTTAGGATTTGAGCTCTTTAAGAGTAGGGACTATTTAATTTTTTCATTTGTATTTGCAGTGTTTAACATTGCTTTGCATATAATAAGTACTTAATAAATGCCTCTTCCATGTGTTCATTCATTCATTCAAGGATATTTGGAAGGACCTGAACTAAAATCCGTAATGTAAAAAAAATATAGTGGGTAGCAAAAATCATTATAAGCAGTGATATTGATTGATAAGATAATAATTGTATTTTAATGCTGATATAGAAGGCAAACAGCTTCAATAATACTTTTGTTGGCTGGGAAATGGAGAGTAAGTGAGAATGAAAAGTTGAGGATATTTTCTAAAAGGGAAATTTCTCTAATTATGATGATCTTAGAAAAAACATGGCTAGACTTTCATGAAATAATGAAGCACGAAATAAGAAGCTAGAGAACATTGTATAAAATAACAACAATTGTTTTAATAGTAACTTTGAGGGCCTAAGTTATTTTGGCTATTATAAATACCCAAATTAGCTGCAAAAGATATGAAAGAAGACACTAGGTCTGGAGAAAGAATTGATAAATCTAAAACTGAAGTATGTATAATATAATATATGATATAATATAATATATATGTACATATGTATATACAAATAAATACACATACATATATACATATGTGTATATATATATATATATGTTTCCATGTGTATGTGTTCCTAATCATAGTCATCTCAGGAGAGGGGAGAGAAAAAATCACAATAACTATTATGTATTTAAAAGAAATGGCAACTAATATATAATAAATGTATGGTTTCATATGCAATCATATTTTTATTCTACGTTTTTGGGAAACATTTGTTTTATTTCTTAAGTTCAAAATAAAAGGAAATAAAAGAAATAGGAATTTGAGAGAGCCATGGGTTTGTAGAAGGATACTAGACTGTAGACAATGATGAATCCATGATAAGTAGATTCAGAATTTGCCTCCAGAAAAATCATAATTTAACTCATGGAAACAATTGAGATAAAGAAAAGAAAGAATAAATAGAGAAAGGAAAGGAGAATTTGGAGAAAATGTGTTATGAAAACTTTTGGAAAATAATGTATATTAGAGAAGGAAGGGGTAGTCATTGGATTTATCAATTAAGAAAACCATTGATAAAATTGAAGGAAAATGCTTCAGTCTAGTAATTGGGTTGAAAGCCAATGGGTTTTAGAATAGAATATGAGGAAATGGGGTTAATAAATAAAGAAAGATTTTCCCAGGAATTTGCAAATGAAAAGGGGGGAGCAACATAGGATTATAAATTAAGGAGATGTCACTAGTTAAGCAGGGATTGGTAGATATTAATAAGGAGAAAAGCAGGATATACCTTTAAGTTTAATCTGATTTATTAGCACATCCATAAGTCTAGACAGTAAACAAAACAATAAATCAAGTCCTAATTTGTAGTTTGACAGCTTCTCAGGTGTAAAATATTCATGTTGAAAAGTTAATGAGTTCTTGGGAGGGTGCGTTTTTTACTGATTTTTCTCTGGGGTCAAGTTAAAGTTTTTGCTATGGTGAGTTCCATGTTGACATATTTTCAGACAGCACAAAATGAAGCATTTTTGAAGAGCGTTTAAAAATCTAAGAGAGAAGGTACAATGAAAGGGCTAAGACCTAAGTGTAGGAAGTAGGGCTTAGGATCCAAATTAGAGCTAATACTGACAAGGATAAGAACCACCTTGTTTTCTGAGATAGAAACTCAGGAGAGAATCAGTTAGCACAAGGAGATCTGGCGAATACGAGATTTTCTAACTGGTACCTTTTTAATCCATAGAAATAAATTGGAGATGAAGCTGAGATGCCAGAATAAGGCAACCTAACCTCTTCCCAAAATGTTCCAAATTCCCTTAAAATGAATGTAAACAAATTTTAGAGCATCAGATATCCCGACCCCAACCCAGCCTGACAGCAGCAGCAGTCCTGGTGGCTTTCAGACCTCTTAGCCCAGAGGCACTAAAGAGGACTTAGAAGGTCAGCAGAAAAGGTCTGTGGAACCAGAGTGGGATTACAGTGTGGGTGCCATGCCAGCAAAAACCTAGCCCTGGGGGCAGAGCCAAGATGGCGAAGTGAAAAGGTGACTCTCTGCGTCCTCCTCCAAACTTCTCTCAAATCAAGAATAAAATAAGCCTCTGAACTGATCTTCAAGTCAACGAATCAGGAAATATTTGGATAGTGCTTGCAGATATCTCTGAAAAACTTCACATCAGGTTTGTCTAGCTTGGACAGAGGGATAAACAGAGGACTCCGGTGTCAGAGAACTCTGGTGGAGGCCGAAAGTGAGGGTGGGACTCAGCTCAGACTGGCAAAAAATTCCAAACTCCAAACTCCAAATTCCAAACACCTGGAGTTTATGTGAGGCACGCGGGACACTCTGCCCTGATTGGGGGCAGGTATTCTGGCAGACTTGCCTTGTTTAAGGAGTAATTTGGACTTAGTTCTAGCCCCCACCGGCCCAGCACCTTAAGTCAACTCGCCGAAGCGCCTCAGGGCAAAATCTTCAGCCGGCCCTTTTAGCCACCGTTTTTTTTCCCCTACCTTAAAGAGATATTCACACTGTCTAAAAAAAATGAAGAAGCAAAAGAGAGCTTTCACCATAGACAGCTTTTATAAAGAGAAAGAGGAGAAGACCCCAGATCCAGAGGTTCCTTTAGACATAACTCCAGAGGAAAACAGCAAGGACCATCACTGGTCCCCGTTTCAAAAGGCCTTTCTGGAAGATTGCCTAAAGAACCTAATAAAAGAGCTGGAGGATAAATGGGAAAATAAATTGAAATTAGTGCAAGAAGGATACAATATCTTGCAAGAAGGATATGATGCCCTGCAAAAGAGATATGAAAAAGACACCAATCTATTGAAAAATAAAATTAGTGAAGTGGAAAAAGAGTGCAATGAACAAAAAAATTCAATTGTCCAGTTACAAATGGAGCTTAAAAAGGTAACTGAAGAAAACAACACTTTAAAAATAAGAATTGAACAAATGCAAGTGAATGACTCAATAAGACTGCAAGAATCAATCAAACAAAAACAAAAAAAAGTGAAAAATTAGAAGAAAATATGAAATATCTCCTAGGAAAAACAACTGACTTGGAAAATAGATCTAGGAGAGACAAGCTAAGGATTATTAAACTTCCTGAAAGCCATGATGAAAAAAAGAATCTAAACACTATCTTCCAGGAAATCCTGAAAGAAAACTGCCCTGAGATTGTAGAATCAAAGGGCAAAATCACCATTGAAAGAATTCACCGATCACCTCCTGAAAGAGACCCCAAAATTAAAACCCCAAGGAATATCGTCTCTAAATTTCAGGACTATAGCACCAAGGAAAAGATTCTGCTAGCAGCTAGAAAGAAACAATTCAAATACCGAGGATCAATAATTAGAATCACACAGGATCTGTCAGCCTCCACATTGAAGGA
>JAJPUD010033400.1:0-11382 GCA_023553655.1 Myrmecobius fasciatus
TCCTTAATGAATATTGATGCAAAAATCTTAAATAAAATATTAGCAAAGAGATTACAGAAAATCATTCCCAGAATAATACACCATGACCAAGTAGGATTTATACCAGGTATGCAGGGATGGTTCAATATTAGGAAAACCATTAACATAATTGACTATATTAATAACCAAATTAATAAAAAACATATGATAATCTCAATAGATGCAGAAAAAGCATTTGATAAAATCCAACATCCATTCCTATTAAAAACATTAGAGAGTATAGGAATTAATGGACTTTTCCTTAAAATAGTCGGTAGCATCTATTTAAAACCATCAGCTAGCATCATATGTAATGGTGATAAACTGGAACCATTCCCAATAAGATCAGGGGTGAAACAAGGTTGCACACTATCACCATTACTATTCAATATTGTTTAGAAATGCTAGCCTTGGCAATAAGACAAGAAAAAGAGATTAAAGGAATTAGAGTAGGTCATGAGGAAACCAAATTATCACTCTTTGCAGATGATATGATGGTCTACTTAGAGAACCCTAGAGAATCAACTAAAAAAACTATTAGAATTAATCTACAACTTTAGCAAAGTTGCAGGATACAAAATAAATCCACATAAATCATCAGCATTTTTATACATCATTCATGATTGGAATGAACTTTGTAATGTTAATATTTCTGCCAGTAGAACAGTAATTGATTGATAGCAGCTCAATTTTTTTATTATACATACATGGATGAAGATTTGAAGAATTTTTCATAAACATTAACTTACTTCAGACTCACAACTGTATTAGGTCAGTGATATTATTGTCCTAATTTTATAGAACACATCACTGAACTGCGCAAATATTCAGTTACTTGCCCATAGTCATCCAGCTAGCGAGCAGCTGAGATCAGGATCAGAGATGGACTTTTTAAAATTTAATTAACATATGAAAGTGCTTCAGGATTCAAATCTGGATCAACATGCTCCAATATCCATTAGTCTACCCAATATTTCAGCCAGGGTGGATTTAACCACCCTGAGAAGGCTTTAATTGTGGGGCAGGTAATAAATGGCATTCTTGTGATGAGAGGATAATACTGGATAAGATTACCAAAACTTTGACCACCTGAGCTGCAATCTGCCAAGGTGAAATGGGTATCTGATGAAATCATGAATATTCAAAATATTTGAAATAACTTCAGACATTAAAGTTATTTTCCAGTGAATGAAAATTCTATATACTTAGTCAAAGTTAAAAGTAACATGGATATAAAGCATTGTCCTGCAGGGTATGATGTGTTAAAGTAAGAATTGTAATAAAATTGAAAAATGACTTTCAGAGAATACAGCATATTGTATAAAGCTAATAGAGATTCACTTTCATTCAAATGCCAGTAAATATAAGGTTCTTATTTTGCTATACTGTGGCATAAAATAACAATTTTGATATCACAAAGTAATTGCGATGATTTGTAGAAGACCTACAAAGCAACTTAGCACATAGTAGGCTAGAAGAGAAGTGCCATATCTTTGTTCACTTAGCTTATGGAATATACTTTATGACTTTAATATCATTCTATCAACATGAATTCACTAAGTAATATATTCATGTGGTGCCATGTGAGTCATTACAAAAATATATTCCTTTCCCTTGAAAAGTTTATAATCTAAGAAAACCCAGACTTGAATAGGCATGCTATTTATTCAATACAGCAAACAATGAATATATTTGCAAAGTGAATTAGCCAACCCTCTGTGCTTACAAAATAGATTTTTAAAAATTCTCAACATTAATAATTACATGGGTTTTCCTCCCTTTTTCATTTCTAACATTATCATAGCTATATTCCTTAAGAGACTTTTTTGGTTGTAGCTTACAAATCCATATATCTACCATTGTGGTAAGAAGAGAAATAGTGATGTTATTTGGTTCAAATAGTTGAATTGTTCCATTAGACATCACTAATTCTATTCAATTTATCCCTTATATCTGGGTACCACCTAGGTATTCATTTTTCTTTGTAATCAACTGTGACTTCCCTTGTGCCAGGAATTTACAATGCAAACAGTAGTCGTGACATTTAAATTGCTTTTTCATAATCTTTGAGGTGGAATAACAATAATGAATTTCTTTATTACAATCAAAGAAAGATAGAACTAGAGACAGAAACAGAGAGACACATACAGACAGAAAGACAGAGACAGAAACAGACAATTGATGAACATTTTCTTTAGTGTCCAGTTCTTTGTTATCACAAAAAAAAGAGCTGCCATAAATATTTTTAGCATATGGATGGATCATTTTCCTTTAAAAAAAACTCTCTTTAGGATATAGACCTAAAAAGTTATATTCCTTAGTCATAGGGCATGAACAGTTTTATAGATCTTTGGGCATAATTATAAATTGTTCTCCAGAATGGCTAGACTAATTCATGTAGCTGAAATACCTTTCTACTTTTAAAGATGTCATTTTCAGCTCCCAAGCAGAATTGTTTCTGTTATCTGATGGTCCAATGATGTCATGTTCGGAGCTGCCCTTCTTAAAGAGTTTCAAGCTTCCTTCTCCAATGAATTATGGATTGCTGATGTCATAAGCAGACCTATATTTTCCAACGCATTCTCAATAGTTCATTCTACCTGAATTTTCCTGTTGGGAGTGGTTGGATGGGTGTTATCCTTTCTTCTCTGTTTTACTGCCATCTTTTAGTTTTCTTCTGAATTGCAGCTGCCTGACTTCTTCACAGCAGGAATAAGGTCACAATTTGTGAATTATTCCATAACTCAGGGCTTTTAAAATTTTTTTGTGAGTCAGGCCCAAAGCAATATCCAGTAATCCAACAGGTGCCATTAGGTTAAGTCATTCTTGTAAACTACTTGAGTTCTGCCTCAGTTACATGATATCAGTTTTTTCTACGATTTGGATTGGTATGAGAAAATTTCCCCCAACTCTGATTATCAGAACAGCAAGTAGTGGCCATGCAGATTACTGAACACATTGAACTGGGGGTGCTGGAGGATATTCAAGTATAGACAATCAATAGACAACTGCAGATGTCAGTTTAGCTCGCAGAGCTAGATAACTATTTTTGGGATACTTCTATGAAATGTTAAGAGAAATAATTTCTTTTGACTCCCAAATAGGAAAAGTTTATTTGACATGCCCCCAAAAAGGAATGTGGAGGAGTAATAAGGGATAAGACATCTGTGATGAAAGCATAAAGATATGATGCATATAATTTCAAAAGTAATACAACTATTTGGACCTCAGTTGGCCCAGTCTAGCTCTTTTCAGATCATTGCATCTGAGAATGCATGTGGAAATTCTGAGGTGTAAAAATTCTCACTCATGTACTGCATCTGTCTTTTTTATTTAGGACACTACTATTCTCAAAAAATAGTTGAACATCTCTGGAGTAACTTGAAATCTGGAACACAGAAATGTGTTACAATTTGAGGCAAAATATACCAAATATGAATGAACATTCAAATGTCTAAGTTTCAATAGCTGGACTGAATAACATTTCAGATTATATTGCTCTCTTTGTTGAAAACAGTGAATAAAGGTTTTCCCTATGGCTAAGACATTTTAATTTACTTTTTCTGACCTTTTCAAAAAGTAAGCATCAATTATTACACATTTAGAAAGTTCTTCACCTGTCTTCCATTCCTTCAAGGAAAAAAATCAATTATTTCTATCATTCTCAGCCATTAACTCAAATGCCTATTTTTTATCCAGAAATACATACACACACAAGATACGAAATGTTATTCTATTTTAAAACTATTTTTGGCTACAGTAAGCTCTACTAGTCAAGTCAGGGTATCAACATGAGTTCCATGAAAATCTTATCTACTTTATAAAGTGGAGAGGAAATTGTTAAATATCTTCCTTATGAACAAAAATAATTCTATCTAAATATATATACATGTATAGATATAGATATAAAGATCATTAAGTATAACTTTTATTTTTTCAAAATTAACCAGATAATGAACAATTTACAACTTTGCATTTTTTTCAGTAGAAATTCGATCTTGAACTGCAGTAAAATACTTGAGTTGGGTGGTTTATAAATAAAATAAATAAAAATGAACACCATTATTTTAGGTAGGCCTATGATAGTTTTAAGTTGATAAATTTTATACTTGTTTTTATGTCCTTTCATTCTTCAATTTTACAGAAAATTTTGTGATTCTTGCTTCCCTTACCCCCACTTTCACCACTGTGAAATCACCAAAAGGAGAAACATAAGCCCAAGGACCATTTTGCATTTTTGTTTCATGAATTGCCATGGTCGAGTAATTTATGAACACGTGACAATCTACTGGTGATGAGACTTTCTGTTCTTATCTAAAATAGTCCAGAGGAAAACAAAAACAAAAACAAAAACAAAAACCACAATTATTGCCAGAACTGTACTCAAGGCCTTTAGAGTAGGGAATCTTAACTTTTTTTTTTGTATTATGCATGTCTGACATTCTGGTGAAGTCTATGGACCCCTTCTCTGAATAGTTTTTAAATGTCCCCAATAAAATAAATAGAATTACAAAGTAAAACAATTACATTGAAATACCATTACCAAAATGAATTAAAAACATGAAAACTCCAGATTAAAAAACAAACAAACAAAAAATCAACAAAAAACAAAACAAAACAAACAAAAAAAAACCTTGAACTTGCACCAATAGAGAGAATGTATGAGTTTTCAGTTTAACCCAGCCACTAGGAATCCTGATTCAATGATATGTCGGGATAAAAGATTAAACTAAAACTTGAGAAAGAATGTCAACTTTTGTTGTTATACTTAAAATGATAGATGATAATGTCTCTTTGGCTTTCAAATAAATGATTAGGATTAAGATTATTCATTAAAATACATATATAACAGATCATATTTTATATAACCTTAAATAAATTAACTAAAGTTACATTAAAATATGCTCTGTTATCTACCTATCTATATGTTTATATGTATCCATCTATCTGTGTGGTCATATAGCAATGGCAAGAATTAGTTGTATGATTTTGGTCATATGATTACCAGCTGCCTACTGCCTGTGAAAATATTGTGTAAATAATTATCAATAAAGCCACACTGATAAACTGTTTGTTTTAAATTAGTCATTTAGCCAGTTAACATTCAGTCGAAAAGCATTTACTAAGAATTTACCATTTGCAACTATTTAGCTAAGTCTTGGTTGAGAATTTTTTTTAGTAAACTTTGTTTCAGAAAAAAATGAGCTTCATAACTTGTAGCTAAAAGTAATAAATTACATTTCAGCCATTAGAAGAAAAATCTCTGATGCTATCCAAACTTGAAACAATGAAAGAGCTCATTAAATAAAGATGGAATGGACTGTATTATGTTAATATATTAAAATATAATTAGGCATTTACAAATTATTAATATGTAGATTCATGAAGATTCAAGAAGAGAACCTTATATTTTACTGTTATCTTTACACAGCATTTATAGTATTTAAGGCTTTGCCTTTCTTATGTCTAGAAGTTACCCTATCCTTGAGTTATAGAAGGAGCCGTGATAATGTATGTTTCTAAGAGATACATTGACTATTCCTTTGGGAAATATGGAGAGACCTTGATATACAGGACCATATTAATGATGCATTCAAGAGGCAGATGTCTCTGAGGAGGCTTCAAGGCTGTTCAGGAATTGTGGCTGCAAGGTTTCAAGTGAATACAACATGATATGACATGCTGTTACTGAGCACTCAGGATGCATGCCTGATTATCACTGAAATATGTTAAGACCTTCAAAAGGAAGAATTGTGAAAATATATAAGATATCTTACAGGCCTTTGTGATGGATGCTTTTGATGAGGGCTGATTATTTGTATGTATCATCCAATGTAAATAAAACTTTTAGCAGGATAGAATGCTGCATAAATATTTTGTCTCCAAAAACCACATTCATTTATATTTTGGTGCTCTGATAAAGCCATGTTTTCATTGATATTCATTCCACACTTCTTCCAACAATAGAGGTTGTAACCCCTCCATATCTTATTTTCACAGATTGTTTGCCATATTTCTCTTAAATCTTCACAGGATATCTACCTCACCTTGTAGATAACTTTCTTGGTTTCTTTTAATATCTTGAAATACAAATTTGGTATTCAGCAGACTAGTAGTCTATTGCCTCTAATTTTTGATGTGTGACATCCCTTTCTTGTCATATATACTTTGATGATGTCTTTTATGACATATTTTGTATATAATTCACCATTGGAAATGTCAGTTTACTTGCACACATCATTTCTCTTGTCATTATTGTTTTGTGAATTCTTTGTTCCCTTCATGATTATCCTGATTCTAATCATAATAGACTACTCATCTTGCCTTCCTTTTGTCCACCTTTCAGAAATTCTGGTTCCTGTTAAATTTTACCTCGTGTCCCTGACTAAAAGAAAGCTTTTCTGATTTCCCTGTTCTCAGTACTCCCCTAATCTCCTAGAAAATATTTTATTCTTATTTTATACATTTATATTTATCTAGCATTGTTTTTATTTCTCTGTTGCTGCCATTCCTCCTGCCTGAACTTTACCACAACACACAATATCATATGCACTTCTTGAGAACAGAGATTATCTCTTTTCATTTTCATCCCTGTATTGTATTCTTAGAACCTAGTCTACTTGATGGCCAAAACACTGCAGGCACTTAATTTTTAATGCACAATTTAAAAAAAAATCATTCATTCATTCATTTTAAAATACATATTGCTTTATGAATCATGTTGAGAGAGAAAAATCAGAATAAGAGAGGAAAACCAAGGGAGAGAAAAAAAAAGAAAAAATGAATATAGAATAGTTGATTTGCATTCAATAATAATATTTTCCTAATTGTTTAGATCTAACTTAATTTGCATGAAAAGTGTTTTGTAATTATGTTCACACAGTTCTTGGACTTGTCGTGGTAAGTAGATCCCCCAAGTATTTTATTTTGTCTACAATAATTTTAAATGGAATTTCTCTTTCTCTCTCTTGCTGATGGGCTTTGTCAGTAATATATAGAAATATTTGGAATTTGTGTGGGCTTATTTTTATATCCTGCATCATTGCTAAAGCTATTAATTATTTCCAGTAGGTTTTTGGATGATTTTCTAGGATTCTTTAAGTATATCATCAAATCATCTGCCAATAATGATAGTTTTATTTCCTCATTGCCTATTAATTCCTTTAATTTCTTTTTTCTTTCCTTATTGCTAAATCCAACATTTCTAGCACAACATTGAATAATAGTGGTAATATGGGCATCCTTGTTTCACCCCTGATCTTATTGGGAATGCATCCCTCTTCCCTTCATTACAAAGAATGCTTGCTGTTGGTTTTAGACAGATTTTTTTTAAGGAAAACTCCCTTTATCCCTATGCTCTCTAATGTTTTTAATAGGAATGTGTGCTGTATTTTATCAAAAGCTTTTTCTGCATCTTTTGAAATTATCATATGATTTCTGTTCTCTTACTTATGGAAATGGTCAATTATGGTAATAGTTTTCCTGACATTGAACCAGCCCTGCATTAATGATATAAATCCCACTTGATCATAGTCTATTATCCTTTTGATAAGTTTCCGTAATCTCTTTGCCAATATTTTATCTAATTTTTTTGTATTGATATTAATTAGGGAGATTGGTTTGTAATTTTCTTTCTTTGTTTTGACCCTTCCTGGTTTAGGTACCAGTGCCATATGTGTGTCATTGAAAGAATTTTGCAGGACATCTTCTTTACCTATTTTTCCAAATACTTTACGTGGTACTATAATTAATTATTCTTTAAATGTAGGATTCATCTATCTGGCCCTAGAGATTTTTTCTTCAGGAGTACATAATGGTTTGTTCAGTTTCTTTTTCTAAAATGGGACTATTTAAGTATTTTATTTCCTCTTCTGTTAACCTGGAAACTTTATATTTTTGAAAATATTCATCCATTTTGGTTAGATTGTCAGACTTGCTATCATATAGTTGGGCAAAATACCTCCTAATTATTACTTTAATTTCTTTTTCATTTGTAGTAAGTTCACCTTTTCCATTTTTGATGCAGGTGATTTGTTTTTTTTCTTTCCTTTTCTGATTAAATTAGACAAAAATTTGTCTATTTTGTTAGCTTTTTGATAAAATCAACTCAGTTTTATTTATTAGTTCAATTAGTTCAATAGTTTTCTTAATTTCAATTTTATAAATCTCTCCTTTGATTTTCAGAATTTCTAACTTGATATTTAATTGAGGGGTTTAAATTTGCTCTTTTTCTAGACTTTTTTTAGTTGTGTGTTCAATTCATCAATCTCTTCTTTCTCTATTATATTTGTGTAGCTATTTAGAGATATAAAATTGCCCCTAAGAATTGTTTTAGCTTCCTCCCATAGGTTTTGGTAAGTTGTCTCATTATTGTCATTCTCTTAGATGAAATTATGGCTTATTTTTGTGATTTGCTGTTTGACACTCATTTTTTTAGAATTAGGTTATTTAATTTCCAATTAGTTTTAAGTCTGTCTGAGCATTATTGAACATGATTTTTGTTACATTTTGTTCTGAAAAGGAAACATTTACTATTTCTGCCTTTCTGCATTTCTTCCTGTAAGTGGTTTAAAATCTCACATAAAGTCATTAGCTTCCCCTGTTCACATCTGTAATATGTGATTTTTTTCAGTTACCTTTTGTATCACTTTTTCCATTTGGTTTATTCTACTCTTTAAGTTGTTTTCTTCACACAATTGTTTTCCTTCCTTTTCCAAACTATTGACTCTTCCATGAACACTGCTCATTTATTTTCTCATTTGTCCTTCTACCTCCCTTACGTACCTTCTTTTATGAACTTTTCCAAGAAGCCTGTCTGGGCCTGAGACCAATTTATTTTACACTGAGATTTCTTCTGTGGACATTCTGTCCTCCTCTGAGTTTTTGTTTTGGTTTGCCCTGTCGCCATAGTAGCTTTCTATGGTCAAGGTTCTTTTCCATTTCTTGCTCATTTTCTTTCCTTTTTTGGTCTTTTTTTTTTTTTTTTTTTTTTTTTTTTTTTACTTTTAAGATCAAGTTTTGCTCCTGGGATATAAGGAGGAACTGTCCAAAGTTTTCTGTGTAGTTCTGAGCCTTGGCTTTGAGCACAGGGACTCTTTGTGTTTTCAGGGGGCAACTTTGTCTGCTCTTTTCAAGAAACAGCCTGGTTTTCCAGAGTTTGCTTTCTTACCTGGGATTGAAAGCTATCCCACTGATTTGCTCCTCTTCTGTGCCAGAACTGAGGGTCTTAGATGCTGATTTGCTGTGATTAAGATCTGCTCATTGGCTTTCCCAGAGTGTTTCTGAGCTGGGCTGAATACACTTTTCACCCTTGTGAGACTGAACCTTTTTTGAACATTTTCTAGTCTATATTGACCTGAAGAGTGGTTTCATTCTTTCAGAGTCTGTTCATAGGTTTAGTTTCATGTGATTTTTTGAGGGAAATTGGGAGAACTTGAACAGTTTCCTGGCTTAAACCCACAATCTTGACTTCACTACCAGAAGTCTATATGTATATCTTTTTAATCTTCTGAAAAAAAATTATTTTTTTCCATGACATGTAAAAACAATTTTAACATAGAAAAATTTGAATGCAGATTTACTGTCTCTCTTCGTCTCTTCTTCCTTTCTGAGAAATAAGCAATTTGATAGATGTTATACATGTACAATCATGCGAAACTTATTTCCATATTGGTCATTCTGAAAATTAAAAAAAAACAGAACAAAAAAATGAAAAAAAAACTAAAGAAAATGAAAACTTGTATATTTTAGTATTTTGATCTGCATTCAGTCTTCTTCAATTCTTTCTTGGAGTTGGATAGCATTCTTTATCACAAGTTTTTTGGAATTGCCTTAAATTATTGTATTGCCGAGAAGAACTAAGTTATTCATGGTTGATCATCACACAATATTGCTGATTCAAATCATATATCTAGGAAAGATAGTGCACACAGACAATGAAGAGGTCTACAAGTTAAAAAGGAGGGACAGAGTATATTGGATGGCTTCTTGAAATTTACAAAGCATTTTTTACTGGCCCTAAGATTTCCCAAATAACAAAGAAACACCTTTATTTCACTACTGTTTGGCAGAGATATCAGAAATAACACTTCTGAAGAATTAAAGATGAGCATTGCACACAAAACATTTAAAAGATTCATGATTTGAGTGAGCAAGTTGCAATTTATAACCCATGAAGAACTCTAAATAAAAATAAAGATAATGACATTGAAAAAATTATGATGGAAAAACTATGATCTGATTATGTAGCAAGATAGAAGGATGAAGGATAGGTGGCCAGAATTTTCTCTTTCTACTAATACCATCTAAGAGAATAGTAAGTAAGAACTCTGTCAAATTGGGTGGATCACTTGTGTAAAATGTTTGGAAGTATATAACTGAGAGTTAGACAGGTAGACAGGCACAAATAAATTGTATTGTTTATAGTTAGAGGAAATTCTAAATCAATGACATGGCAGATCTGTTTGAAAGCATTTCCATGAGTATTAAGTTCATTGAGAGGTTGGATTATATATTAAAATCAATAGGAAAGTGTCAGGGCCCGAGAATGAGAAAACACAGGCCTATGCATGGACTTTAGATTGAGTGATTAACTACACCTTGAGACTGCTGGACCATATCCGTGCCTTCCACTCCCTGTTACTCGACCCCCATATCCTTACACTCCTCACCCTGCTGCCCAACCCCCGTGTCCTTGCATTCTCTGCTGATTACCTAAACCCCATCTGCAATCGGACCAGCCTGACCACCTCCGCATTCTTGCAACTCCTCATCCCGAATGGCATTGGCCTATTTAACCCCAGCTCTTTGTTTCAATAAACGAGACTATTCCATCTGCCGTGTAGTCTCCTTCCTCTCTCTCGCCTATTCTCTCCCTTCAGGTCGGGTCCTCCTCGCCCCCACGAATTACTAAAGTCCTGCTGGCCAGGACAAGTGGCACCCAACGTGGCTCGAGGAACGGAACCTTGACCCGGTGGACGGGATTGGTCCTTTGTGGACCCCCGCATTTGCATTTGTCAGATTGGTCCCTCGTGGACCCCGAGATCCGTTGGATTGGTTTTTGTGGACCCCACGGATCCGTTGGATTGGTCTTTGACCCCTGGATTGGTCCCCCGACCCGGTGGACCCCTGCGTTCGTGAACCCCTGGAATTGTGTCGTCCGGCTGGACTCCTGCTTTGGTAAGTTGATTCATCCACCGCATTTCGAGAATAGGCCATAAACTCTCTAAGGAACTTCTTTTTATTAAGTATCTTAAATGCTCTTTCAGGGAGAGAGGAATAAGGGTAAAAGGAAAAGATCTGGTTAACTTCTTATTTATAGATGAAGTTTCCCCGTGGTTCATGGTGAATGGGCCAGAAATCCAC
>JAJPUD010033402.1:0-11380 GCA_023553655.1 Myrmecobius fasciatus
TGCTATCTATTACAAAAGGTTTAGGATCTTAGAGCTAGAAGGGACCACAACTGTTGTCTAGCCTCTCATTTTCTATAAGGGATAACTGAGGCCCAGAGAGAAATGACCTGCCCAAAGTTACAACCCAAGTTAACTGTAAAGAACATATAAAGAAAGACATCCAGAAAAAGAACTGATAAATAGAAGTGTGTATAGAATAATTTTATATATATGTATATGTACGTAGGTGTGTTCTATGATAGCCATCTCTAGGGCAAGGAAGGGAGGGAGAAAGAAAAAAAGAATTTACATGAAAACTTTATTATATATTTAAAAAGAATAACAATTTGTACATAATAAATTTGCAGTTACATGTACAATTGTCTTTTTTATTATACTTCTGTGCAAATGTTTGTTTTATTACATAAATTTAAAAAATTTAAATTAAATTTTAAAAAGTCACTAAGGCATTACATTTGCAGAATCAAGATTCTCTCACCCAGGTCCTGTTCTCTTCTTACTTCAAAATAAAACTTTCTTATACATGATGATATAGGACAAAGATTTGATGATACACTCCTTTCTACACCCAGAGAAAATAACTCAAATCTCTGACAATAGCACCAAGTATAAAAAGAACATCATATTAAAATTTAATCAGTAAAAATGCAAATATTTTAGTAAAATATTATATAGAGAGATGTAGATATATTATTCTTTATTAAATTTAAGAATAACATAGTAAAGCAGAACATGGAATGGTATGTTATATATGATAGGATGTGACATGGTATTGCATAAGATAATACAGTGCTATAAAAACTAGTATATTATAGCATCATAAATATACTGTATATGCCATAACATATCACATGCTATAATTTATTTAGGGCAGTTAGATGGCACAGTGGATAGAATGTTGGTCCTGGAGTCAAGAAGACATTTTCCTGAGGTCATTTCTCCCCTCAGACACTTATTAGCTGGGCAATCAGTTTTCTGCCTCAGTTTTCTCATCTGTAAAATGAATTAGAGAAGGAAATGGCAAATAGTTCTATTATTTTTGCCAAGAAGACTCCAAATGAGTCATAAAGAGTTAAACATGACTGAAAAGTGACTGAACATGTTAATAAATAGCTGGATAATGCCATACTATTCTATATAATAATATATTATTATATATGTCTGTGTGTGTATATATATATGTGTGTGTATATACATGTGTGTGTATCTGTGTGTGTGTATATATATATGCATATTTTATTTATATGTGGAGCATATATGAGTGGTTAGCATGGAAAGAGTATATTGGATTTCAAGTCAAACAACCGAAATTTCAAACTCAGTAATTATCCTCTCTGAACCTCAGTTTCCTTAACTATAAAATAAACATGTTGGCCTAGAAACCTGTGATGTTCCTTCTAGTTCTATATCTATGATTTTATAGATATAGATACAGATATAGATATAGATATGTACACACACACATTTTTATAGTTGGGGCAAATATTGGCCCATGATTTCATCAATATAGGGAATGCCTAATGTGGAAATTTACTCTATCAATTCAGATCAACAGTTTCTCTGGAAGTTGTTGTCATAGCCATAGTCATAGTCATAGTAGTGACCTGAACCCTTGAGAAGTTAAAGGATTTGCCCATCTCCATACAGCTAGGATGTGTGGAAGCAGGATCTGAGTCCATGTCCTCTTGATTTTTAAGCTGGATATTTATTCACCATTCTATACACAATTTTATTTGTGTGTGTCTTCATGCATACTGTTGTAGTTAGAGTATATGAGTGTGTATGTAGGTCCAGAAAAGGGCACTGACTTTTAATAATGCAATTAAGAAGGTGGAAAAAGGTTTGTCAGAAACACTGGAAAATTCCAATAATATTTAAAAGTCGCTAACAGAGGAAATCCAAGAGGTTTAGAATGAGTCAGACTATACTAAAAGAGTAGCTTTCAACTTCCTCTGATATTTATGGGAAGTCACATTATTTTTCTCAACTTTCTAGAAGGGTTCAACTCAAACCACTACTAGAAAATAAATGTTTCCTTTTCCTGTGACATTTTTTGTAAGATAAAGATGGACAATGATGGTCATTAGGGCCTTACAGGAGGTGATATGGAGGTCATGCTCCCAGACCTCCTAGGGAATTATCTCCTTGTATTTCCCAACATAATATCCTGAAACCTTTCACAAAATCAAATATTTTTTTCCTAAGCAGACAGTTTAAGAGACTTTACCAGGCAGTTAAATCAAGCATGCTGCATGACAAAGACAGATCTGACTAGCATGTTCTGAAGTGTTCCCCATAAATCTTTCCAATGGAAAGTTTCAGAGACTATAGGGCACAGAAAGGATTTACAGCCAACAAGAAGAAGAGGACAATGGTGGCTTCTCCAGTTACTTGATCTGGCTTCCATTTCCCACAATCTGCTCTAGTAAGTGGCTCAGATTATTCCTATGCAGAGGAAGATCATTACATAAGGAGGTAGTACCCAGAAAAATAGGTTGTCCTGTTATGGAATAGAACCCTTGCTGGCCAACTCCAAATAATCTGTATCCCACCCCCTTCCAGAAGGATGAAGAGTGAGCTAATGGAGAGCCTTTGAATTTCTAATCCCTAGAGAACCCACATAAAAAGATGCCCTAGTTCTGGAACAATAAGCCATGCAAGACCTAATGCAATGGAAAGCTAACACATTATTTTAATTACTCCTCAGAAAAGGCAGAGCTGACAATTGCCACCCACTTATAACCAGATCCACATTACCGATCCCTTTCTCAGGGTCTAGTCAGATTTCCCCAGGAAATTCCTAGGACAGATGGCTAGGGTTCTAAACTGAGTATTCTTAGGGCAGGATTTATGATCCTTCAAAATCTGGAAAAAAGAGTTTGATGTTAAAAGCTGAGATGTCACTTATGGAAGGTGTTACAGTCTGGAGACCATAGGATTCTCTCTGTTCCTCCAGTGCAGATTTGACTATGTTACTTTCTTTTCAATAAACATCAAGAGCTCCCTGTTATCTTCAGCGACAACAATGAAATCCTTTGTTTGGCTTCAAAGGCTCTTCATAACCTAGCTTCTTCCTATCTTCCTTATTTCATGATCTAGTGACCCTCCTTATTCTTCTCTAACAAGACACTCCATTTGTTCTTCCAGATATTATTTCCCATGACCAGAATTCCATCTTTCTTTATGATTTTCTTGGCTTCTTTCAAGTCTCAGCTAAAATTCCATTTCTGCATGGTCTTTCCCTGTTCTCCTTAATGTTAGGCTTTCCTCTGAGATTCTTTCCAGTTTATACTGTTTATATCTTGTTTATACATAATTTTTTGTATGTTGTCTCTCATGTTAAACTGTAAGCTACTTGAGGGTAGGAATCATGTTTTTCCTAGTTTTGTACCCCAGAGTTTAGCACAGTGTCTTTCACACAGTAGGTACTTAGTAAATGTTTATTGATTTAACTCCACTGTCTAGAAATAAGGGTCTGATCTCATCTATCTTCCAACATTCCAGGCCTCTGTCTACCCACTTAAGATGTCAACAATATTAGGGTGGATGATCTGAGGACCACTCCCTGCTTGGAGCTTCCAAGGACACCTGTGGGGTCTCATTCTAATTATTGTTGAAATGGTTCCTAGCATTTGCACAGCACACTTGTGTTTTTTTAATTACTATCCAAATCTCTTACTCTTCTGGTCCTCACAATAATGCTTTGAGAAGCAGAATGTAGTAAATTGAACCAGAAAAACAAAATACACAACAATGACAACCAGCAAAAACCAGAAAGAACAAACAAAACACTGAAAGCTGGGTAATTATAATGACCAAGTCTAGCCCTGGAGAAGGGATGAGAAAATACACTTCCCTCCCTTCATTGCAGAGGTGAGACATGATGGGTGTATAATACAGTCTATATTGTCAGGGATGGTGGTTATTCTTAGTTTTGCTAAACTACTATTTTCTTTTATCTCTATTACAAGGAATGACCCACTGGGAAAGAGAGGGGAGGAATATAATTGGGAATTAATATCATGTGGAAAAAATTGAATGAAATTATGTATAATTTTTAAAAAAAATGATAAAATGGAGAAAAAGCTCTGTGAAATAGGAAAGATAGGTCTCAGTATCCCCATTTTAAAGCTGAGAAAACAAAAAGTCCAATCTACCTACATGCCCTGTCTAGCAATAACAGAGATGTGGACTCATCCACTCTGGTTTAGAAATGAATTCAGTAGGGGCAAATTCTAAGTTGAAGTTATGTTCAATCTGAGTTCACTTTCCCAGATACTGAGGTGGTATAAAGAATATGCCCCCATGTTTGGAGAGAGGGAATATTTGTTTATGTTCTTGGTATATCTTCAAAGGAAATATCTCTTCATAAAAGCTAATTGATGTTAATTAAACAATGGAACTGGAATATCATTCACTGGTTGTGACACACTGAAATGGGAACACAAGCTGATAACATTAGGAGAGATACCTCAAACCCCTCAAGGTACCCATAGAAGCCTGAGGGAGAGAATAGTTCTTCACTAGGAGAGTGATTTCAGAAAATTAACAGTTACTAATTAACTACTAAGAAAGACAATTAAATGCAAGATAGGGAGAAAGGACAGTGGATTTGAAAAATTTTGGAAAGACTTCTTTAAAGAGGGTATTCTTGAGCAGTATCCTTAAGAAAGAGAATGATTCTATGAAGAAGCATGGATCTAGGGCAGCCAGGAGCTCAGAGCTAAAAACATAATTGTCAATTTGTCTTAGTCTCATTAGCCTAAAAGGGCAGCTATGTGGCTCAATAGATACAGTGCTGGATCTAGAGTCAATAAGGCTCATCTTCTTAAGTTCAAATCTGTTTTCAGACACTTTACTGTGTGACCCTGAGAAAGTCACTTAACTCTATTTGCCTCAGTTTCCTCCTCTGTAAAATGGACTAGAGAAGGAAATGGCAAACTACCCTAATATTTTTGCCAAGAAAACCCCAAAGAGAGTCATGAAGAATCTGCTATTTGTGTCCTGTGTGATTTTGAAAATGTCACTTAATGTCTTCATCTGTAAACTCCAGATTCTAGGATTCCTGGACTAACTCCTTTCAAAGTTGTTGTGCAGATAAAAGGTTGCAAGTTCACTTTAGAAAAATGTAAAGGTCGTGCTATTTTCTCTAACAAGAATGCCATGATACAATGTGGTATTAAAAGAGAGGGGCAGTGGCAAAGGAAGGTGGTATTGTAATGCAGGACATACTAAGACCTGCAGCCAAACAACTGAAATTTGGGGTTAATAATTTTCTTCCAAGACATCAGCTATAATGATTAGGGACATCTCCCAAGTAGCCTAACTTTTCTTTAATAATCCATTATGACCCTATTATAAATGAATTAATTTAAACCCTTTGTAAAACTGTATTTATTTTACATTTTCCATTTTTGTTACTTTTCAGTAGATTTTAAATCATATATGACTCTTCGTGAGCTTGTTTGGGGTTTTCTTCATAAAGATACTAGAGTGGTTTGCCATTTCCTTTTCCAATTCATCTGATAATGAGGAAACTGAGGCAAACGGGGTTTAAGAGACAACCAGAATCACACAACTAGGGAGTGTCTGAGGCTAGATTTGAATTCAGGAAAATTAATTTCTTCCTGTCACAAGGCCCAGCACTCCATCCACTGAGCCACCAAGTTGTCCATTTTCCATATGTATTACTTCAAAAGATAAAGCGCTATATAATTTTATCACCACTGTGAAAAGTAGGTATTTTTTTTAACTTTGCTCACTCTCCTGGGATCTTACTTCTCAAAGATCCCCTCTTCTAAATCCTTTTTCAGTACACAGTCACACTGCCCATGGAAATGCTTCATATTCTACATTTCACAATAAATGTAGAGACCAACACATAGAAGTCATAGAAGTTTTTTTAACCAAAAATTAAGTATTCTAACCACTTCTAAACAATTCTCTATTATTAATAATTACAGTTTTGTGCATGCAATAAAGCAATTAATTTCATCTTCAGTATTCTGACCTGCCAAGTCTCCCTGTGACACCCTCTACACACATATACTCCCAACAAGTCTGTCAGTCACCCAAAGGGCACAGCTACTGAAAGGTCAAAGATTTTGCATCTTCAAGGTGCCAAGGGTCCTCTCAGGGTATTACCCCAGAATTGGCTCTTGCCAGTTCACATGGATCTGTTTCTCCTAAATAGAAGCAGAAAGCAGAGAACATTATTCTGAGTTGCTAATACTTTAGAATTAGGGGGAAGGTGGAAAGCAAAAGCTTAAACATAAGGCAGGCATATTCAGAATAAACACAGAATTAAAAGCAGAGGTGATATCTGAACTTAAATTAGTTTATCATTGCCTCAGTATTTTTCTGTTGTAATATGTATGTGCCCATGTAAGATATGTATGTTCATATGGATTGTCTAAACATAGATTCAGCTTGTTCACAGGTTGCCTGGATATTTCTAGAATCTGGCCCAAGAAAGACAGATTTCTGCCTTGGGGGAAGAGGAAAAGTGGGAGGGGGGGGGAAAGTAATTTGTCCCTTTCCTTTACTATCTACAAAAATTGTATCTGTTTCACACACATGACTGACCTAGGGATACAGTAAGTTTAGAGCAAAAGTCACTTTTCTGACTTTTTTATTCTTTAGCTTATACTCACCAGTTTAACTCCCCATCAAAGGCAGGTTAAACAAAAAATTATCATAAACAGCAAATAGTGAGAAAACTTATCCAAACAATCATCAAACAAAAATCAGAGAAATTATATCAATTAGAATGTAGCCAGAAATACATGAATCAGATCAACAAGTATTTTTCAGTGCCTTCTATTTGCCATACACTAAGCTAAGTGCTAGGGATAAAAAGAAAGACAAAAATAGTTCTCTGCCTTCAAGGAGCTCACAATTTAATGGGAGAGATGATATGCAAAGAACTTTGCACAAATAAGATATATGTAGGATAATTGAAGATACAGAGGGAAAGCACTAATAATTGTTGTTGTTCATTCTTCATTCTTGAAGAGGACCAATGACCTCAGGAGAGTGATATCTTGACTTGCAGATGAATTGGATTTAAGTGAGGGAGAGCTGGGCAAAGTCAGTAACCTCATTCTCCACCAGTCATCAGAGTAGTGAAGATAAGGGTCCGGATGACTGGCAATGACCCTAGGTTCAACGGGAAACGTCCGTCTTTCTAAGTTAAGGTTTTTCCCAGATCTCAGTTTGTCTGAGGCAATGCCCATTCAGTAATTCAGGCTAGATAAGAAATGAGGCAAAAGGTGGCCTAGTGATGGAGAAAGGATTCTTAGAAAAGGAGGGATTTTAAATGAGACTTGAAGGAATCCAGGAAAAGCAGCACAAACCAAAAGATAGATACCAATCTCACCAAAGGAAAAATTTCTCTCCAACGTCTCTACAGAGGCATGCTGGAAATCAAGGTCATGTTCAGGATCTGACTCCCCAACAGGTCTGCAGTTTCCAAAGTATTTTTTTCTTTTTCATTTTTCCACAAGAAAATATGGAGCTACCCATGTATCTCTCCCAAGAAGCTTTTGCACCAACTCTGCCTTTCACATAGTATTGTGTTAGCATTCTTTCCACCAACTGAGTCACATCTCTTTCTCCAAAGCAGCCGCATACAAAATACCCCTGGGCCTGAGTGAAAGTCCAATTACACAATGAAAACAATACAATTCAAACTAAGGTGACAGGGTTAGCAGGGATGAACTGTCTACTATTGGAGTCTTCCCAAATCGGATATCCATTCTCTTTGAGATTTGCAGCCAAGAATTAGGAAAGTCAGATCAAAGAAGAAAATTATTTAACATATTATTAAGATCCAATGCTGAATTATAATACCACATATCCTATCGAGCACAGACTGTCCTGAGGGAGTCTAAGTTGTGTCTCATGGCCAGGAAGCCTGGAGGTCAGAGCTGCCCCCTCCACCCCCCTGACTCCAGCAATATAATCCTGTACATCCTGTTTAACTTCCCTCACCTGCAGCCTCTCAATCTTTCCAAGGACCACTTCACAGTGTCCTGAGCTGTATGTTTCTAATTCATGCAACCCTGACCCATCATATAATTTTCTAGCATGAGTCAATCTGTTTCATAAAGGCCGCTTGGGGGAATTTAGAGTTTTCCTTTTTTTAAGAGAAAAGAACTTTACTCTTTTAAACAGAACTTTCCATTTATTCAGCTGTCAGGCAAATCCAAACATCCAGGTTCAAATCCTAAAAGCTTTGTGCAGATTGAAAAATTTTGGCAATTTACAGTCCCCTACTCTGAACAGCAATCACAGGAAAGACATTCCTGGGACCATAACTACATTTTTACAAATAACTTAAACCCAGGAGATTTCTAACATAAAGGGAAACTTGTCCCTCCCATTTCCCTAAAACATCTTCACTCCAGGCCTGCTGGTCTCAAAACCCTTTTCACTTTTAAATTCTCATCCAAATACATTTTTTAAAAAATATTCTTTGGAGTGTGCTCCATGCAAGAAAATGATTAAGCTAGTTCTAAAAATTCAATAAGAACCCACTGAAGTGGCTCATTACCATATGGTTTTAAATATATTATAGATCACATTATCTGTCTCAAAACATGCCCAAACAATATAGTAAAAGTTGAGGTAAGTGACTTCAGCTAGAACAAATATCAGTAGCCTCTGGGATCTGCACAAAAGGAAATACAGAGGTGCTTTTCCTGATATGGTTGAACAGATCTTGCCAAGGGCAAAAACAAAACAAAAAATAAACAAAAAAAAAGAGATGAATTTTATCTTAGGTCTCTTTCTACCTTCCTCTCTGTGCCCCTCCAAGATTCCTTCTTTCACCTACTTGCTGCTATCATTTCTAATTGTCCCTTTCCCAATTGCTTCCCTTTTCTCTCCATGTTCCTGGCTTGAAATATCTTCATTCTATCCTCCACACTTTCAAAAGCTCCCACTTCAGCACTCCATTCAAGTTTTCTCAGAGCTGAAGTGCTCCCCACATACACACACTTAGTTGCCCTGCATTTCCTTCCTAATCTCTTTATAAACTTTAGCTAAGCTTTATTTTGACATCATTCACTGAGGTGTGAATGACAGTGGGTTTAAGTGGATGATAATAGGACTGGACTGATAATTTCATTGTTTAAAGAGCTCCTAGGTGACAAGATTCCTCTGCTAACACAAGTCAGCACTTTCTCTTCAATTTAACATTCTTAGTTGTTTATAACACTGAAATTTTAAGGGACTTGCCCAGGCTCACACAGATAATTTGTGTCAGAGATAGAACTTGACCAGAAAGTCAGTATCCCATTCACTTATTTCATCCTGTTTTTCTCTGCCATATTAACTATGTGAGAGGAAGTATAAATTTGTAGAAAAGAAATGTCTCAAGTTTAATGGACTTCCAATTAGTATATGTAAGGGGAAGCTGTTTTTTTGTTTTTGGTTTTTTTTTTAGCAAAGGGAATTTTATTTCATACCTATATATTCCAACTTCCATCCTACTTTCCCCAAAAGAATAGAAGTCAATAATATGTCACCTCACTTCTGAAAAGCTGCTTAACTTGGTCCTAAATTAAAAGAGAATTAATCCTCTGCCCAGACTTCAATGTTTCTACAAGAACAAAATAAGATTCTCAGAACCCCCAGAGGCATAAACCTGAGAGGATCCTCCCTCCACTCTTCCTTACCTCTACTTTGATTGACCTATTTATGAGACCACTGAGATTGGTCTTTCTTAGTTCCTAGAAAAAAGTATCTCATGGCAAACAAGAAAAGGGAATGTTATCATCTATTTTTCCACCATATTCCCTGTAGTCCTGACCATGTGAGTGTTGTGGAATAGTCAGTGTCTCCCTCCTAAGCCCATTCCATCCATACACATATATCTATTATCTAATTGTCCTTCCCACAAGCTCACAGAAAATTTTAACTCCAAGGCAGAGCAATTCCCAATTCCTCTTGAATCTAGTGTAATTCCTTTGTTAATTAATTCTTCTTTAATTTGTGTGTTGCTAATTTTTGTATATATTTGTTTGTATGTTGTCTCCCCCATTATATTGTAATCTCCTTGAGGACAAGGACTATCTTTTGTCTCTTTTTGTATCTTCAGTGCTTGGTTCAGTGCCTAACATATAATAGCTGTTTAATAAATAATGATTGATTGATTGATTGAAGAAAAGAGCTGCTATTCTTTTTTGCTGAGACAATCGGGGTTAAATGACTTGCCTACAGTCACACAGATAGAAAGTGTTAAGTGTCTGAGACCAAATTTGAACTCAGGTCCTCCTGACTTCAGGGCTGGTGCTCTATCCACTGTGCCACCTGGCTGCCCCAAGATTGGCTATTCTTGTTCTTTCCTACTAAACTATGTAATACTTTAATAGCAGGAGATGTGTTATTTTTTTTTCTTTTTTGTCTATCATTACCTAACAACAGTCTATCATTACCTCCCTGAATATGCTTTATATATGGTTACTGAGTTGAATTGAATTGGTCTCATGTTTGTTGTAGATGAGAAAATATGTCATAATTGAAAAGGCTCTTGAGTCAAAGAATCTGGATTCAAACACACTTCTTCCACTTACTAATCACCCATATATAATCTCCTTTGGCTTCAATTGGCTTATCTGTAAAAAGAAGGGACTACACTAGATTCTTCCAGCTGTAGATTTATGATCGGATTATCTCCCAATGCAATGAAAATCTTCAACTAGCACTCTAGAGACCCAGACATATTTCTTTGCTTCTGTTTACCTTAAAGGTCCCCTGGGTCCATTTCAAGTGAATCTATTGGATACCCCACAATTGGTGTTAAAAGGCTCATGGAAAACCATTTTATGAAAATTAACCTTCCTATGCCACCTGATTTTGACAAAATCTGCCCATTCATTTCATTGATTTTAAGTCAAAACATGGAAAGCCCAGTAGATATGGGAAATCACAGCTTCAAAGCCCAAAATCCAGTTGAATTCTGCTTCCCTTCTAATCCCAAACAGAAATTTAGTTCCAATCTACAAACAAAATGGAAGTGTGTTGTCATTGTTCAAAGTAACACAATTACCAAGTCATGAATTGCCCAAACATCAGTCTTTATGATTTTCTAACAAGCCACAGAGGACTTTCTCTAATGATTAAAGGCCTATAAAGTCCAGGCAAAGAACATCTGGGTACCGGAGCCGGCTGCTAAGAAGCCTTGGCTTAACAGTGTCCTTTGAGTCCTCTTGGAAGACATATCATTCAAAGACAGCTACCTCTGCAGCTACTAGCCTAAGGCGTGGGAGTGGGCAGTAAATGCTCCAATTTTGGAAAGTATAATTTGGAGAGTTGATTGTGAGTTAAGCTGATCATAAGGGAAAGTGAAATGAAAACATAGCCAGAAACTTAATTT
>JAJPUD010033404.1:0-11379 GCA_023553655.1 Myrmecobius fasciatus
AACTTATCTATTTTGTGATTAATGATGACCTCTAGTTCTTCTTTGGTCACAAATTCCTTCCCCCTCCACAGGTCTGAGAGGTAAACCATCCTACATTGTTCTAATTTGTTTATAATATCATTCTTTATGCCTAGATCATGAATCCATTTTGACCTTATCTTGGTATATGGTGTTAGGTGTGGGTCAATGCCTAATTTCTTCCAGACTAGTTTCCAATTATCCCAGCAGTTTTTGTCAAATAGTGAGTTTTTATCCCAAAAACTGGGGTTAAGAGCAAATCTTTAAAAAAAAAGAGCAAAAAAAGCAAAAAGTAACTTTGACTATAGACAGATTTTAGGGAGAAAGAGAACAGATCTCAAACCCTGAAGATCCTAAAGGCAAAGTAGCTCCAGATGAAGACCCAAAAGGTATAAGATGGTCTCCATTTCACAAGGCTTTCTTGGAAGAATTCAAAAAGGGTCTTAAAAGAGAAGAAAAGGGTCTTAAAAGAGTAGAAAAATGGAGAAAGGAAATGGGATCTTTGTAAGAAGGTATGGAAAAGGAAAACCATAAATTATCTGAAGAAAACTTCTGAAAAATAGACTTGATGGAAGGGAAAAAGCATATAACACCTTTTTTTAGCACTTTTTTTCTTTATTAAAAGCTTTTTATTTGCAAAACATATTTATGGGTAATACTTCAACATTGACCCTTACAAACTTTTCTGTTTCAAATTCCACCCCCAGTCCCCACTCTTCCCAAGATGGCAGGGAGTCCACTACATGTTAATTATGTTAATATATTTGGCAAATCGAATATATGTATATATATATATATATATATATTTCCACACTTATCTTGTTGTGCAAGAAAAATCATTATCTATAAGAAAAAAAAAATCTGAGAAAGGAAACACAATGCAAGAAAACATCAATATACAGCATGAAAATATTATGTTAGGGTCTACATTCATATCCCTCTCTGGGTGTATATGGCCTTCTTCACTGAACAACTGGAACTTGCTTGAAACATTTCATTGTTAAAAAGAGCCAAGTCCATCAGAATTGATTATCATATAGTCTTGTTGCCATGTATAATGAGCTCCTGGTTCTGCTCATTTTGCTCAGCTTCAGTTTATGCAAGTCTCTCCAGGCCTCTCTGAAATCATGCTGCTGGTTGTTTCTTATAAAATAATAATATTCCATAACATTCATATGCCATAATTTATTCAGCCATTCTCTAATTGATGGGCATCCATTTAGCTTCCAGTTTCTAGCCACTACAAAAAGGGCTGCCACAAACATTCTTGCACATGTGGGTCCTTTTCCTTCCTTTAAGATTTCTTTGGGACACAATCCCAATAGAAACACTGCTGGGCCAAATGTTATGCACAGTTTGATAACTTTTTGATCATAGTTCCAAATAAGCCTATAACTCCTTAATAAAATAGATATGAAAAATAAACCAATTCATTGAAAAACAGAATTAGTGAAATGAAAAAAATATTGTGAAGAAAACACCTCAATTGACCAAATGCAAAAGAAAATAAAAAAAAATTTTACTGAAGAAAATATTTTGTTAAAAATTAAAATGGAAGAAATGAAAGTTAATGATTCAATGAGACTTCAAGAATTAGTCAAACAAACTCAAAAATATTGAAAAATAGAATAAAATGTAAAATACCTCATTGGAAAAACAACTTACCTGGAAAATAGATTTAGGAGAGATAATCTAAAAATTATTGGAATTCCTGAAAAACATGATGAACAAAATAACCTAAACATCGTTTTTCAGGATATCATTAAGCAAAGCTCCATGCATGTCCTAGAACCAGAAGGTAAAATAACCATTGAAAGAATTTACCGATCACTTTCTAAAAGAGACCCAAAAATGAAAATGCCAAGGAATATTGTAGCTAAATTTCAGAATTTTCAAATCAAGAGAAAATATTGTAAACAGCCAGAAGGAAACAATTTAAATATCAGGGAGGCACATTGAAGATTACACAGGACCTAGCAGCTTCTACTTTAAAAGATCAAAGGGCATGAGATCTGACATTCCAAAAGGCAAAGAAAGTTGAATTACAAACAAAAATGAAGTATTAAGCAAAATTGAGCATCATCTTTCAGGTAAAAAGATGGACTTTCAATGAAACAGGTGACATCCATTTATTTCTCATGAAAAGATGAAAGCTGAATAGAAAATTTGATCTTCAAACACAGAACTCAAGAGAAATATAAAAAGGTAAAAAGGGAAAGAAAAAAAAAACTTTCTTTTAAAAGTTAAAAAGTTTATATCCCTATATGGGAAGATGATATGGTTAACTCTTGAGATCTGTCTCTCTGTTACAAGTATACTTAAAAGTTGCAGGTATAATCTGATTTTATTGTGATGATTTTATAAAAGAAACTAGAGCAGGAAAGGTGATTCTACTGGAAGAAGAAGAAAAGGGAATTAAAATGGAGTAAATTATATCTCATGCGAGGCAAAAATGACTTATTGCAATTGAGGAGAAGAGGGAAGGTTGATGAGCATTATGTGAATCTTAAACTCATCAGATTTTGCTCACAGAGAGACTATCAGACACATTTATCTTCACAGAGAAACTTGTTTCACTCTACAGGCAAGTAGTAGGGGAAGAGGGAAAGGGAAAAATAGAGGCTAATAGAAAGGAGAACAGAAGAAGGGGAAAGTTATTTAAAATGGAGAGGGGCTGTAAAAGGAGATGGCTGTTTGAGGAAGTGATCAGTGACAAAATACTGGGGAGGGGAAAAAGGAGAAAGGGAAGAGAAAAAGTTAATTCTGGGTAAACAAAATGGCAGGAAATAAAGAGTGACTTGCTTTATCTGTAACTGTGAATGGGTTGAACTCTCCCATAAAATGGGGGTAGATAGCAGACTAGATTAAAAGCCAGAGTTTTATAATCTGTTTTTTATAAAGAAACTCACTTAAAGCATAATGATACATTTAGAGTAAAGATAAAAAGCTGGAGGAGAATCTATTGTGCTTCCACTGAAGTAAAAAAAAATGACAGTAGCAATCCTGATCTTAGATCAAACAAAGCAAAAACAGATGTAATTAAAAGAGATAAGTGAAGAAACTACATCCTACTTAAAGGTATCATAGATAATGAAGGAATATCAATATCACACATATGTGCACTAAGTGGTATATTATTCACATTCCTAGAGCAGAAGTTAAGAAAGCTGTAAGAAGAAATAGAAAGGAAAATTATAATAGTTGGGGATTGCAATATTGCCCTCTTAGAACTAAACAAATCAAACCACAAAATAAATAAGAAAGAAATTAAGGAGGTAAATATGGTTTTTAAAAAGTTAGGTATGATAAATGTTTGGAAAAAAATGGAGACAGAAAGGAATATGCTTTTTTTCTTGGCGATTTATGGAATCTATAAATAAATTGACCATATATTAGGGCATAAAGACTTCAAAATAAAATGCAGAAATACAGAAATAGTAAATGTATTTTTCCAGATCATGATGCAATAAAAATTACATGCAGTAAAAGATAAAAATTAATTGGAATCTAAATAATCTAACCCTAAAGAATTAATAGGTAAAACAACATATCATAGACACAATAAATAATTTCATCTAAGAGAATGACGATAATGAGACAACATACCAAAATTTGTGGGATGCAGTGGTTATTAAGGGAAATTTTTCTCTAGATGGTTACTTGCATGAAATTAATAAATAGAAGATCAATGAATTGGGCTTGTCACTGCTAGAAAAAATAAAATTAAAATTAAATTGAATTAAAAAACTTTCAATTAAATATCAAATTTGAAATTCTTACAATAAAAGGGGAACCTAATAAAATTGAAAGTAAGACAAATGGAATTGATAAATAAAATTAAGTGTTGGTTTTATGAAAGAAAAAACCAACAAAATAGATAAATATTTATTCAATTTCAAAGAAAAGAAAATCGAATTGTTCATCTCAAAATAGAAAAAAATTGTTCATTTCTAAAAACATAAAAAATGTTCATTTCTAAAATATGTAGAAAAGTGATTAAAATGATAAGAATTCTGGCCATTCTCCAATTTACAAATGGCCAAAGAATATGAACAGACAATTTTCAGATGAAGAAACCATCTCTAGTCATATGAGAAGGTGTTCTAAATAACTATTGATCAGAGAAATGCAAATTAAGACAACTTTGAAATACTACTACACACCTTTCAGATTGGCTAAGATGACAGGAAAAGATAATGATGAATGTTGGAGGGAATATTGAAAATGTTTTGCAAAATACCATATTATAAACTGTATCAAACTGTCTATTTTCTTCAGAAAAGGGGAAGGGATGGAGGAAGAGAGAGAAAAACTTGAAACTCAAAATCTTGTAAAAATGAATGTTAAAATTTTTCTTGACATATATCTCGAGGAAAAATAAAATATTATTAACAAAAAAAAAATGCCAGACTGCCTAAAAACCATGATCAGTATCTAGATAGCACCTTTCAAGGAATTGTCAAGGAAAACTGTCCTGATATTCTAGAACCAGAGGGTAAAATATAAATTGAATCAACCAATCACTTCCTGAAAGATATCATGCAATGAAAACTCCCAGGAATATTACAGCAAAATTCCAGAGTTCCCATATCAAGGAGAAATTTTTGCAAGCAGCCAGAAAGAAACAATTCAAGTATTTTTAGTCACAAGATTTAGCAGATTCTTTCCTAAAAGATCAGTGGGCTTGAGGAGCTGGGATTACAACAAAAATCCCTTATCCAGTAAAACTCAGTATGTTTCTTCAGGTGGAAATGGATATTCAATGAATTAAAATATTCATCAAGCATTCTTGATGAAAACACAAGAGCTGAATACAAAATTTGACTCTAATACATTTCTCAAGAACAGCATAAAAAGGTAAACAGAAAAGGCATTAAGTTTAACTGTTTTATATTTTTACATGGAAAGATGATACCACTCAACAAAACTTTCTCATCATTAGGGCAATTAGAAGAATCATAGAGGGAGTATGTGTGAGTTAAATATGAATGGATGATACTTAAAAAATAAAATTAAAAGATAAGAGAGAAATGTGCTAGGAATAAGGGAAAGAAAGGGATAGAACAGGTAAATTATCTCACATAGAAACAAGAAAAAGCTTTTTCAATAAAATGGAAGCTAAGAGGGAATGAACTTTACCCTCTTTAGAATTGACTAAAAAAAAGGACTGACATACACTCAATTATGTGTAGAAATTTATCTTACAAGAAAGTAGAAGGTGAAGGATATAAGAAAAGTATAGTGATAGAGGAAAGGCATATTAGGGGAGGGAATAGTCAGAAGTAAAATATTTTTGAAGAGGGATAAGGTGAAAGAAGAGAAAAAATGAAATAAAGAAGGGGGATTATGATGGAAAGAAATGTGGTTAGTAATAATAACTGTGAAAAAATTAGAATCAGCTTCCTCTGATGAAGGCCTCATTTCTCAAATGCAAAGAAAAGAGTATCAAATTAATTAAAACAAAATAAGAGTCCTTCTCTAATGGATAAATTATCAAAGATATGAACAGTTTTCAGATGATGTAAACAAAGATAACTATGGCAATATAAAAATTATCTCACTGTTGACTGGAGAAATGAAAGTTAAAAAAAATACTGATTTGCTACATATTAGGTTGACTAATAGTATATAAAAAGGAAATGACGAACATTGGAGAGGAATGTGGCAAAAGTGAGACATTAATGCATTTTTGTGGAGTTGTGAATTGATTTAACGATTCTGCAGAACAATTTGGAACTATGCCCAAAGGGCTAAGAGACCTTTGACCTAGCAATTAGATCTGTATACCAAAAGAAAATTTTAAAAAAGAAAAGGATCTATATGTACAAAAACATTTTAGCAACTCTTTTCTAATGGCAAAGATTTGGAGACTGAAGGTATGTGCATTAACTGGGAATTGTGGAACAAATTTTGGTATATAATTATGATGGAATAATATTATGCTATAAGAAATGATGAGCAGGAATATCTCAGAAAAACGCAGCAACTTGCATGTGCTGATGCATAATGAAATGTACTGTCTACAAAACATCAAAAATATTATAAAATGATCAGTTGTGAATGGTATAACTATTCTTAGCAATACAATGAAGACAATTCTAAAGTACTTATGTTGAAAAATATCATCCATCCCCAGCGAAAGTACTTAGGGGTTCTGAATAAAATTTGAAGTGTACTTTTTCCTTTCTTTATTTCTCTTGAGGCTTTTTTCTGTATTTGTTTTCTTTCAGAACATGAAAATGTTTTACACAATTATACAGGAATAGCCTATATTGAATTACTTGTCTTCTCAATAGGGTTGAGGAGTTAGAAGGAATGAAATGAGAGAATCTGGAATTCAGAGTTTTAAAACTTGTTTTTACATGTAACTCCAGGAAAATAAAATACTAAACATTTTTAAATATTGAAATTAAAAAATAAAATCATATTACCTCTTTATTTCAAAATAAACATTAAACAACTCTTCCTGATGCCTCTCTACAAAGTATAGAGTTTGTCCCAATATTTTGCAGTGTTGTAAAACTTATTCTTTCTTCTTCCAGCACTTATTTTAATTTCCATTGCTTTACATTGGCCACTTGAGATTGATTATATAAAAACAATTAAACTTAATTCAGCAGGAGAAATTTGAAAAGAAACAGTTTAATGTATGGTACATATTTCTCTCCTATTCAAGGTCTTAGACAGGAGTATAGAGAATAAAAAGGGTTAAAAAAATAGAAATAAATAAAATATATTTATGAGAGGATAACAATTTAGGACCAGCTGCTGCTGAACAAACATTTATTATTATCCTCCATCTGAAAGTTAGCAGAAAATAGAAAGACACAACAGGAAATGCATAGCTGATAATTAAATATGCAAAGCTCCTAACTCCCATGGGTAATTTTTTTTTAATTCACAGAAACTTTTTAGGCTATTTAAGTAACATATGAATAACTTAAAATACACCTATGAAACCCACAGTTTTCTTTCTTAATGAAAGAAGAAGACAATCTCAAAACTATATACAGAGTAAGAATAAGATTCTGGTATTTTGCCAGGGAGAATTCCTGCTAACTCCCTGGCATTTTCTACATGTGAATCACTGAAAGTTTTTCCTTGTAAATGGCCCTATACCAACTTAGAGACCTGTCATTAAATAAATGAAACTATAGCCTTTTTCAGAGGATGCTTATTCTTCTCACACTCACTGATAATACAGGATCAAAAAATCATAGGTATAAAGGTAAAAGGAACTCTAAGGTCACCTCATTTGGCCAAACATCACTTAATAGGTAAGAACCATGAAGATTAATCACTTGTTCAAAGTAACAAAATTAGAAAATAATGCTTGGAACTAAATATAAGTCCAAAAGCTACTGCAAATTCAACCCTTTCTATTGCCTTCCTTCTGTTTTTCAATAAGGGGTTCCTAACATATTTGTGTGCATGTCATGGACCTCTTTAACAATCTTGTTTTTAAAGCTTTTTATTTGTATGTCATATGTATGGGTAGTTCCCCAGCGTTGATCTTTACAAAGCTTTCCATTACAAATTTTACCCCCAGTCCCCTCCCCTCTCCTAGATGGCAGGAAGTCCACTACATGTTAATAATGTTGAAATGCTTGAGAAGTTATGCAAGAAAAATCCTATCTACAAAAAAAAAAAAAAAAGAATCAGAGAAAGGCAACACAATGCAAGCAAATGTCAATGGAGATCATGAAAATGTTGCGTTGTGGTCCATATTTCATTTCCCTCTCTCTGGGTATATATGGTTTTCTTAAGTGAACAATTGGAACTGGTTTGAGACAATTCTTTGTTGCACAGAGCCATGTCCATCAGAATTGATTATGTAATACTGTTGTTGCTGTGTATGATGATCTCCTGGTTGTGCTCGTTTGACTCAGCATCAGTTCATGCAAGGCCCTCCAGGCCTCTATGAAATCGTCATGCTGGTCATTTCTTACAGAGCAATAATATTCCATAACATTCATATACCATAATTTATTCAGCCACTCTCCAATTGATGGGCATCCCTTCAGTTTCCAGTCTCTAGCCACTACAAAAAGGGCTGCCACAAACATTCTTGCACATGTAGGGCCCTTTCCCTCCTTTAAGATCTCTTTGAGATATAGGCCCAGTAGAAACACTGCTGGGTCAAAGGGTATGCACAGTTTGACAACTTTTTGAGCATAGCTCCAAATTGCTCTCCAGAATGGCTGGATCCGTTCACAGTTCCACCAACAATGTATTAGTGTTCCAGTTTTCCCACATCCCCTCCAACATTCATCGTTATCTTTTCCTGTCTTTTTAGCCAATCTGACAGGTGTGTAGTAGTACCTCAGAGTTGGCTTAATTTGCATTTCTCTGATCAATAGTGATTTGGAGCATCTTTTCATATGACTAGAGATGGTTTTAATTTCATCATCTGAAAATTGTCTGTTCATATCCCTTGACCACTTATCTATTGAAGAGTGGCTTGAATTCTTATATATATGAGACAGTTCTCTATATATTTTAGAAATGAGGCCTTTATCAGAACCATTAAATGTAAATATGATTTCCCAATTTGATGCTTCCCTCCTAATCTTGTCTGCATTGGTTTTGTTTGTACAGAAACTTTTTAACTTAATATAATCAAATTTATCCATCTGGTGTTCAATTGGGAGTTCCAGGTCTTCTTTGAACCTAAATTTATTCCATCACCACAGGTCTGAGAGATAAACTATATTATGTTCTTCTAACTTGCTTACAAAGTCCCTCTTTATATCTAGATCATGAACCCATTTAGAACTTATCTTGGTATGTGGTGTTAGGTATGGGTCAAGCCCTAATTTCTTCCACACTACTTTCCAATTTTCCCAGCAGTTTTTGAAAAATAGAGAGTATTTATCCCAAAAGCTGGGGTCTTTGGGTTTATCGAACACTAGATTGTTAAGATTAATGCCTAGATTGTCCTGATAACCTATCCTGAGCCACTGATCGACTGCTCTATTTCTTAGCCAGTACCAAACGGTTTTGATGACCACTGCTTTATAATATAGTTTTAGATCTGGTACAGCAAGGCCACCTTCATCTGCCTTTTTTTCATTAATCCCCTTGAAATCCTTGACCTTTTATTCTTCCAAATGAACTTTGCTACAATTTTTTCTAGATCTGTAAAATAATTTCTTGGGAGTTTGATTGGTATGGCACTAAATAAGTATATTAGTTTAGGTAGTATTGTCATTTTTATGATGTTCGTTCTGGCAACCCTTGAGCACTTAATATTTTTCCAATTGATTAGGTCTGATTTTATTTGTGTGGAAAGTATTTTGTAATTTAGTTCGTATAGTTTCTGACTTTTCCTTGGGAGATAGATTCCCAAATATTTTATCCTATCATCTGCTATTTGGAATGGAATTTCTTTTTGTATCTCTTGCTGTTTAACTTTGTTGGTAATATATAAAAATGCTGATGATTTATGTGGATTAATTTTGAATCCTGCCACTTTGCTAAAGTTGTGAATTGTTTCTAGTAGTTTTTCAGTTGAGTCTCTAGGGTTCTCTAAGTATACCATCATGTCATCTGCAAAGAGTGATAATTTGGTTTCTTCATTACCTACTCTGATTCCTTTTATCTCTTTTTCTTCTCTTATTGCTAAAGCTAACATTTCTAATACAATATTAAATAGTAACGGTGACAGTGGGCATCCTTGTTTCACTCCTGATCTTATTGGGAATGGTTTTAGTTTGTCTCCATTACATATGATGCTTGCTGATGGTTTTAAATAGATGCTACTGATCATTTTAAGGAAAAGCCCATTTATTCCTATACTCTCTAGTGTTTTTAATAGGAAAGGGTGTTGGATTTTATGAAAGGCTTTTTCTGAATCTATTGAGATAATCATATGGTTTTTGTTAGTTTGGTTATTAATATAATTAATTATGATGATAGTTTTCCTAATATTGAACCAGCCCTGCATCCCTGGTATAAATCCTACTTGGTCATATTATACTATCCTGGGGATGACTTTCTGTAATCTCATTGCTAATATCTTATTTAAAATTTTTGCATCAATATTAATTAGGGAAATTGGTCTATTGTTTTCTTTCTCTGTTTTCACCCTACCTGGTTTAGCTCTCAGCACCATATAGGTCTCATAGAAGAATTCTGGCAGTATACCTTCTGTTCCTATTTTCTCAAATAGTTTGTGTAGTATTGGAATTAATTATTCTTTGAATGTTTGGTAGAATTCACAAGTAAATCCATCTGGCCCTGGGGATTTTTTCTAAAGGGAGTTGGTTAACAGCTTGTTCTATTTCTTTTTCTGATATGGGGCTATTTACATAATTTATATCCTCTTCTGTTAACCTGGGCAATCTATATTTTTGTAGATATTCCTCCATTTCATTTACATTATCAAACTTACTGGCATAAAGTTGGGCAAAGTAACTCCTAATTATTGCTCTAATTTCCTCTTCATTGGAGGAAAGTTCTCCCTTATCATTCTTCAGACTAACTGTTTGATTTTCCTCTTTCCTTTTTATTATCAAATTAACTAAAGGCTTATCTATTTTGTTAGTTTTTTTGTAGAACCAACTCTTAGTTTTATTTATTAACTCAATAGTTTTCTTATTGTCAATTTTATTAATTTCTCCTTTTACTTTTCGAATTTCCAATTTGGTATTTATGAGGGTTTTTAATTTTTTCTTTTTCTAGTTTTTTTTAATAATAAGCCCAATTCGTTGATGGTTTCTTTCTCTATTTTATGCAAATAAGCATCTAGAGATATAAAATTGCCCCTTAAAACCGCTTTGGCCATATCCCACAAATTTTGGTATGCTGTCTCCTTATTGTCATTCTCCTGGATGAAATTATTGATTGTGTCTATGATTTGCTCTTTCACCCATTCATTCTTCAGGATTAGATTATTTAATTTCCAATTACCTTTTGGTTTATTTTGTCCTGGCCTTATATTGCATGTGATTTTTATTGCATCATGATCTGAAAAGGATGCATTTACTATTTCTGCCTTTCTGCATTTGATTTTGAGGTTTTTATGCCCTAACACATGGTCAATTTTTGTATAGGTTCCATGGACTGCTGAGAAAAAAGTAAACTCTCTACTGTCTCCATTCAACTTTCTCCATAGATCTATCATACCTAACTTTTCTAACAATTGGTTTATCTCCCTAGTTTCTTTCTTTTTTATTTTGTAGTTTGATTTATCTAATTCTGGGAGAGCAAGGTTGAGATCCCCCACTAGTATCGTTTGCCTGTCTATTTCGTCTTGCATCTCTCTTAATTTATCCCCTACGAATTTGTGTGCTATTGTACTTGGTGCATATATATTTAGTATAGATATTGCTACATTATCTATGGTACCCTTTAATAAAA
>JAJPUD010033405.1:0-11379 GCA_023553655.1 Myrmecobius fasciatus
AAAAAAAGTTTTTTTTGCAAATGTCAATGTTGAAAGGTCACTCATATGTTTTGTAAATAAAAAGCTTTATTAAAAAAAAAAGAAACCAAATAACCAAATATGCACTCTAGGGAGTATTCTGCTTTTGTCAATACATAGAAAATTTGTAATTTAATTTTCTCAATTAGCAACTGCAAATAAAGTTACTCAATGGATTGTCATGAAGTTTCTATTCTAAAACCCTTTAAAAATTTGGTCAAAATATATTCTAGGAAAAAAAGCTCCACAAACTGCATACAAGTTATCTGGGATATTCAGAAGAAAAGTATTATCATGTCAATTTCAATTTATACATAGCCAGCAGTCTTTAACCAGGAAGATTACTGGGGGTGGTCAAAATACATCTGGCAAGTTTGCTGTGAGATATTGCTACATAAATTTTTGTCATAATGTACCTGTGGAGATATTTCATTTTTTTAGGATTCAGCCTAGGGAATCTCCTGGCACAGAGTTTTCTAACTTCTCTTTATTGTAGAATTCTGTTCCCCTCCCTCCCTTAAATTAGTTCTTTTTAAAATTTAAAATTTAAATTTTAAATGAGGTATTTTTAAAAAAATTCCCTTAGGGTTGGTACATCCTGAGTTCTTGAAATATAGCGATTCTCTTTCTCCTTCCTCCCCCTCCAACAGAAAAGATATAAAACCTTACATATTCAGTAATGGTTGAGAGCCACTGAGTGAGGAAGCTAAATTCTGTTCCACTAGTTCAACTGCAAAGCTGTTTTTTTTTTTCTATATGCCTGTGAGTAGCCTATTTCTTTAGCCTTCTTGAGAACCCTTAAGCAAGCTAAAAAGCTTGTCTATAGATAAGACAGGGAGTTTCAACAATATATTAACAGTTAAATTTTATTTGGTACATTGCATTTGATCCTCAACAAGTCTTTGAAGGAGATGCTATTATTTCCCCCTACCCCATTCCCATTTTACAAATGAGGAAACTAAGGCTGGGAAAAGTTGAGGGTTTTCCAGTAATCTATAACCAGGATTTGAACAAAACTTTCTGATATCTTATCTAGCACTTTACTTACTCTGCCATTGAATTGCTGAAATATCTTTAATAGTAAATTAGTGGGGCAGCTAGGTGGCAAAAGTGGATAGAACACCAGCCCTGAAGTCAGGAGGACCTGAGTTCAAATGTGACCTCAGACACTTCCTAGCTGTGTGACTCTATGCAAGACACATAGCCCCAATTGCCTTAACAAAACAAAACAAAAAATTAGAAAATTACTTGTTTTGATCAGAAAAAAAGTTAGATTTGTTTGGTTTTATACTTTTAGTTCAGTAGACAATTTATTCATTTATTTTTTACAATATTAGGCTGTAAACAAAGGAAAAAAATCCCAAAGGAATTCAGTAACCAGAAGCTTAGAGAAAGTACAAGTTCTTGTGATGCCTAACTGGCTTGAATATGGAGTGTGATGCTAAATTATTGTGTGTCAGTTAGAAAGGAATATCTATCAAATTCTGTGATAAAACTAAGATTAGATTAAGTTATGGCTAATAAATGCTAAGAGATACAGAGAAAGGTACCCAGTCATACCTAGAGTTTCTTTACTTTAAAGGATTTCTCTAGGAGAATTTTCTATTTAATGATATTTATGTTTATCTAGTTTAAAGGATTTTATTTAATAAATTACTAAAAAAGTGAATCTTGAAGTTTTTTATATCTAGAAAAACACATACATTCTAGTATGTATCCCTTGCCTGAAGAACTATTACCACTTTTTTTTTTTTGACCATATGTTCTAATCAGGCAAACACAGTCTTGTTTACACAAATTAAGAGAAAAGACAATGCTGAAATTAAAACAATGTTATTAAAGGTTAGCACATGCCAAGTATAAAAATTAATCAAGAAATATTTCATAGTCCCTTACATATATATAAATTATATTTAATTGTCATTTTATTCTTCTTTGTTGTAATTTCTATAGACTTCCATTAATTACCATTTTATACCATTTTATTGTGATTTGTTGCATAAACTTCCATAGACTTTCAACACGTCATTGGCCATGGCTAACTAGCCAAATTGTTTATTGGAAAGAGGCATATGGACTTAAAAAAACACAAACCTTATTGGTGGTATATTTATTACTTACAGCAAAGGGGGTAGTGGTAATATTCTTTAAACAACAACAATATTTTTCTCACGATTCAGTAATAATTAGAATTCAAAGAGACAATAAATAAGGCTACTTAGATTAACCAAGTATTTATAAATGAAATATATGTATACATACATATACACAAACATAGAGACACATATATGCAAAGGGTATCTATTTCTACAACTTCTTCAAAGCTGAGACAATTTTTTTCCTTTTTTTATATGAAGGAATTGTTTTGGGAAGTAGGTGTTTTTAACAGAAGTGAGTATTCTGATAAGACAAAATACAATAGAAATGTATGATAGATTCTTTGGCCTCTAACTGCAAGGACCCCTTTTTCATCTTTAGGAATACTATGTGGTTTAGAAAAGTATCATTTGGGACACAGTATCTATTGACATAGGCACATTTTTTCATTTATATGCTGGACATAGCTATGCCAGCCTTGCCTACAGATAGCATGGGAACAATTCTCAGACACCATTCTCTCTTTTTCCCCCCAAAAATATTTGGTATCTATTCAATTTTACAACAAACATTATATTTAAATATGCACATAGCAATGACAACTTATCAACTTTCTCCCTCCTTCTGATCCTTAGGATTCTCTATATTAACATATCTACACATACTTGCACATGTACTATATTCTTTCCATGGGTGTTATATTTGATGGCACTTCAATTCTGATTTTTTTCATATGGCACTATTCCATTTTGTACTTTTATTTCTACATATTCTTAGCATTTGTTATACTGCATGGAAAGTCAACTTCATGTAGGTGTGCTATGTTCTCCCTGACCCTAACCCTAAGCCATCCATTCCTCAACAGTTGAATATTATACCATTTCCAGTTTTCCATTATTACAAATAACAGCTTTAAACAATGTTCTAAAATTTAAGGCAATTTTCTTGGGTGGATATTCCCAACATTAGGATCACTCACTGAATCACAGATGTAACCATACTAATAATTTTTTCTAGGCACTGCCAATTTGTACTTCAGAAAGAATAATCTGAGGCAGTCAAGTAGTGCAGTGGATAGAGTACTGATCCTGGAGCTGGGAAGACCTGACTCTAATCTGGCCTCAGACACTTACTAGTTGTGTGTCTATGGGCAAGTCACTTAACCCTAACTGACTAAAATAATAATAATAATAATAATAATAATAATAATAATAATAATAATATATTTGTAAGACCAGCAACACTTTTCCCTTGACATCCCATCATTGGATTTTCATAATTCTCAAGTTTTCCCAAAATTGGTGGAAATGATGTAGTATTATAGAATCAGAAAGAAATTTAGAGATTATCTAACTATAATTAAACAGAGCATGTCCAATTATAATAATCAAGACTGAAGACTACCAGTGTTGGAAAATTCACTACCTCCCGGGACAGTTCCTTCTATTACATGACAATTCTATTTATTGAGTTTTTTCTTAATCAGATTTGAATCTGCCTCTGTACAATTTCAACCCAGTTTACCTGGAATCACAAAGAATGATCTTCATAACATATTGTCTTTCAAATGTTTGAACAACGATCATATGTATCTTTAACTTGTAGTTACTGGCGTCTTTACATTTTTCTCAAATTTTCTCAAATATCATGTTGGATTTCTGTCTTGTGAATTGTCAGACATCATTCTCAAAGGAATAGAAATAATCAGAACACAATAAAGTTGGGTGTACAGATCCATCTTGCCTACTATGATCATAAGGCTCACCTAATTTTTCTCTTCATTTATCTTCATATAGAACCTCAATTTATTCAAGATCCTACAGCAGCTGAGGCCAAATGCCAACAGGGTAAGTTGCCTTCCCTGAACACAGAAGTGCATGGCACAGCATCAGTTTCCCTGGTCAATATCCAACCCAGGCAGCAGGTCACTTTTTAAGAGCTATCTCACATTCCCATTGAGCTGTACTCCTTTTTTTGCTACTAAGATGACAAGAAGGATGGAATTATAAAGCCTATATATTACTTTGTTGTCCTCTTGCATTGACTTACATTCACAATGATTTACATAAAATTTTCTCCTACAGTTTTTATCTTTTATTCTTGGATAAATTTTGTTTGCAAATTCTTTTCTCCTTTCCCTTCCTTCCCATTTTTCTTCCTTTTTCCTCCTTTCCTCCATCCCTCCCTTCCTTTTTTCCTTCCATTAATCATTAGGACCATGACCACATAATATAATATTTTTTCATAGACAGAATTCATATTTGTTTTACATGATTTTCATTGTAGTCCTCCAAATTGGTCTTTCAAAACTTATCATAAGGTCATAAGGAAATTAATGGTCACTAAGCCCAGTTCCCTGCTTTTATAGATAAAGAAACTGACAATCAAGTAGACACTGTTATTTGTTTGTTTTTGAAGAGGAACAATGACAACACAAAGGTGATGTCATAACATGTGTGATTTGGATTTAAATTATGCAGAGTTGCATAAAATGGTCATCCTCATTTTCTCTTCTAGAGCCACTGAACTCCAGTGGAAAAAAATCAAGACTAGTAATGGCCTGTGATGAAGTGGATGAACTTAGTGTCTTTGATATCTGACCAAGCTCTAAATACCATAGTGGTTTTTCAGTCACCTTCATGGCCACTGGGTCAAATTGTTCTTATCTTCCTATTTTGCCAGGGAAAGTCTTCACATACTTGGAGTAGATATTCTCTTAATTCACTGATAGGTTTCAGTTCTGTTAGTTACCCTCAACCTGATTTAGCCTATCTGCCAAGATCATTTTATAAGGATGTGGCTATTGTAAATACTACAGCTTCTTGGATCCACAAATGAGAGTTGGGTGAAATGTACACACCCAAAGTGGTCAAGCAGACCTAAAAAGGGGCTGGTAAACTTTCACACCAGAGGTGTTCATCCTTTCTGAATACCCTACACACCTCACTGATACAAAGTGTCTGAGAAAGTTTTCAATGTAAAGCAGTTGCTTTTGAAACCGATTTTCATGTGAATAATGATCAGCTGTATAAATCAATTTGCCATTTTAATAAAATAAATATGCAAGAAAGAAAATATGCTGCTATTATTTTCTAAATAAAATGTTCACCTAGGAAATCACTATTACTTAATACTGTCCTAAGAGTCAAGATTTTTCTTTGCAAATGAGAACATTTGAATCAGTGACTTACATTTCTAAATGGAGCAAATGTTTCTTTATTGAGCTATTTAAAAATATAAACATTTTCTGTGGGACTGTTAGGCATTTAAAGTTTTTTTATGATTCCATTATTTTTAAAGATGGAAACATTTGGATAAAACATTTGGTTATTAATATGTAACATTCTGTGAAAATTTCCTCTGCATATGAGGATAAATAAATCAAGGCTTGCTAAGAAAAGGTTTTCCAAAGTTTCTGCCTCTATTAAAGTCCCAGGTGCAAATGCAGATGCAGCCTATTTTTCATGAAAATGTAATATGCATGTTTAGGATTTTAAATGAGTTTATAAATTAGATATTTCAGTCACTTTTATTTCTGAAGAATTTAAAACAATTATATTTTCAGCTGAGTGTGCAGCATTTTAATGCAATAAAATTACAGCTACATTTAAAGAGAAGAAACTTGCATATAGAATGAATTATGAATTTAAAACACTGCTTTAAGTTAGTAACAGAATTAAGGCCACTATTTATTCAAGATTTTAAAGTATTAGGGCCATGTCAATATTAAACAATAAGATGGCAAAGTATTTAGGAGGGCTTTGGAATCAGGAAGAAGGGAGTTCAAATCTTGCTTCAGTTTGTGTGAGTCTAAGCAAGTGACTCATTCCCCATCAGCCTCAATTTCCTATAAGATGGGGATAGCATTATAACCTATCTCACAGGAATTTTGTGAAGATCAGTTGAGACAATATATGTAGAATGCTTTGCAAAACAAAGTCTATATGTATGCAGTTATTATTATTATACTTCTCAATCAACCATTTGTTTTTTAAGGTTATTAATAATATAATGATTTTAGGAAAGGTATTCTGATAAGAAACATGTTTTGATCAAGATTACATGGAAAAATTATTTGGCCATTGTTGAGAAATTAGTTGTTTCTATGTAAAGAATTCAGAGATTCTTTGGGCTGTATAATTTACAGTAAAATTAAACAAACAAATAAAAACCCTCACCAGCTTTAGTTATAAGGTTTTAATCTTGAGGGATTCCTCTGGAGGAACATGTATATAATTTATCAGAGCAATCAAACCATAAAAAGTATTTATTAAGCATATACTATTTGCCAGACAAATATACCAAAGGAAAACAATACTTTACTTAAAAAGCTTATATTCTACTGGAAAGATACAAAATATTCATAAATGAGTAAATTTAGAGTAGGCACAAAATAAACACAAAAATAATTAGAAAGGGGAAATGATTATATAAAATAATAAAGAGATAATTTATGACTTTGCAAAGTGATTTCTGGGCAGTTAGTTGGTGCAGTAGCTAGAGCACCAGCCCTGAAGTCAGGAGGACTTGAGTTCAAATATGATCTCAGACACTTAATATTTCCTAATTGTGTGACACTGAGTAAGTCACTTAACCTCAATTGCTTCAGAAAAAAAGGAAGTGATTTAAGATATGTATATGCCAACAATTGTTGGCAACAGGTAAGGTATTTTTTTTAAAAGGAGTTGACACTTGAACTGAAGCTAGAAAGGGACCAGGGTTTCTAAGAGGTGGATAGAAGTAACTTGGGAGTCTTACAGGTATGGTGGATAGGATGAGCAAAGGTATGAATGTCACTTTGGCTAGAGAGTTGGGGGTGTGACAGAGAGTAATGTATCATTAGCTCGCAAAGATGTGCCAGAGCCAAACAATGAAGGGTTTTCAATTCCAGAGGAGTCTCTATGTTATCCTAGAGACAAGAAGGAGCCATTGGGGAGCTTACTGAGTACAGGTTCTTTGTTCTTAGGACTCTGCTAAAGAAGCATCACTTTGGAAGCTTTGGGGAAGATAGAGGTGGAGAAAGAAGAGATGGGATGCAGAGATCTATTTTAGTAGTCCTTGTTTCACCAGGAGGATGTGGTGTGAATGGAGAGGTGGCAATGGATATGAGGGTTTGAGGGGGGGAAAACAACAGGACTGGCAACTGATTAAATATAAAGAATAAGTGAAAGTTGAAAACCTATTAAAAATAAGGGATACCTGAGAGGGAAGAGTTAAGAATGACTCATCTTATGACTCACACTGTTTTAGGAGCCTGGATGAATTATGATGTTCCAGACAGAAATAGAGAAGAGTATGACATGTATTTTGGACATGCGTTTAAGATGCATATGGAGTATTAAAGCAAAAATGTCTGGCAAGCAACTAGAGATGCAGTACTTAATTTCAGGAAATATATGGACCAGATTTTTTTGTTTATTTATTCATTTATTTATTTCCAGGCAATCAGAATTAAGTGACTTTTCCTGGGTCACACAGCTACTAAATGTTAAGTGTTTGAGGCTGGATTTGAACTCAGATCCTCCTGACTCAAGAGCTAGTGCTAATAAGAGCCAGATTTAGAAATCTGGGGGGTCATTAAGATAGAGAGGAAAGGAAGGGAAAGAGAGAGAGAGAGAGGAAGGAGTAGGAGAAAGAAAAGAAAGAGAGGGAAGGGATTCAGGATAGAGACATTAGGTACACCCACATAGAGGAAGTAAGAGATGGATAATGATCCTGAAAAGGACAGTGGGAAGGATTGATCAGACAGATAGGGAGAATACAGAGTATTCAGAGAGAGTTTGTGGTCAACAATGTCAAATGCTACACAGTGCTCAAAATGGATGAAGACAGAGAAGATACAATTAAATGTAAAATGTAGAGAGATAATTTGTGTCATTAGAAAAAATATTTTCATTTGAATAGACAGCAGAAATTGCCATGAATTAAGAATTTAGTAAGAAAACAGGCAATGAGTGTGACTAAAAAGGGAGAAAAAAATCTAAGATGATAGAAAAATGTTAAGGCTTAGAGAAATGTGGGCATGTTTATAGACAGGGAAGCAACTAGTAGATAAAGGAAGGCTGCATATTGGGGACAGTGAGGATAACTGAAAGGGAAATCTCAGAGAAGATATATGAATTTAAGAAAAACAGGAGAGAAACTGATGTTGGCAAGGAGAATGGTCATTTCATTCTTGGGGGAATAATTAGAAAACAGGCAAAATAGGCATTCAGCAAAGGGAAATAAAAAGACATGAGAAAGAATAAAGAAAGGAAAAGGAAAGAAAAAAGAAAAAGAAAAACAAAAGATAGACTACTGTAGTAGTAACATGGGTCAATTTCTTTAGCTTCCTGTTGCAATCCAAATTAAATATAAAACGCTAAAATAAAAACATGTCTTTAGAATTTAACTATTCTTATAATGATAGTTAGATATGCTCTTCTTTATACCCTAAACAATGCAATGCATATAGTTGACAACAAATAAATGTCAAATTTTTAATTTAATTGCTTCTAATTTTTGCTGATGTCATTTGCCTTTGGAGACAAATTATAGTTTTATCCTTTCACTTTTACAAATAAGGAAAGGATTTTTTCTTTTATTTCATATTATTAAGCTATATGAAGAAATGGTCACTTTTACTAACTGGAAATGAAATTTACATAGGCATTTGGAAGTATACTGTTTTCCTTCTGGGAAGATGGAAAGCATATTTCAGTCTTGTTTGATTCCATGCCCAGTTCATTGTCCATTTACACAATAAAATGCATGTGTGTGTGTGTGTGTATTGTATAGAAGATGGACTGCCATTTTGAGGGGGAATGACATAGTCATTAACTTAAATTTTTTTTAAAAATACACTATAACATTTAATGAGAATAATAATAACAGTGCTTGGCTTCTAAAGGGAAGGTAAGGAAAAAGTTACATATTCCCAGGTTTTTAGTCTCTCTTAAAAGACCTTATTTTTCAAACCCTTGAAATGTCTTACAAAATGTTTAGCAAGGTCTTTTCCTAGTTATGAGTCTCAGAGTTGTAGTTTACTAGTGGCAGCATTAATTGTTCAACATTCTTCTTATTCCTCACCTTTAGCTAAGACTTTTTGGAATCTTATAGCTCTTGTTAGATACATGTCATTTATTTCTTATAGAATTAAGCTAATAGAGGCCTTTGTTGCTATCTCCTCTAATGAGTGCTTTTCCTCCATTTATTATGCCAAATTTACCCTGCATATAGCTTGTTTGTATGTAGATTTTTTCATGTTGTCTTCCCATTGGACTGAGCTCCTAGAGAGCAAGGACTGTCTTGCCTTTATTTTAATATTTTGTATTTAGCATAATGCCTCAAGCATAATAAGCACTTAATAAATGTACATTCATTAATAAGTGTTTTCATTTTATTTTTAGTGTATTTAGAACATAGTATTTCATATTTGGCTAATTTTAAAAGGAAACATTCTATTTTAAGGTCTCACTAGTGCTCTAAGAACATCCAAATTTATTCTACAAATATTTTGTCATTAATAATTTCCAAACTGTCAGGGCAGCTAGATGGTGCAGTGGATAGAGTACTAGCCCTGAAGTCATGAGGACTTTGAGATCTATTCTAGACTCACATGCTTAACACTTACTTAATTATATGACCCTGGGGAAGTCACTTACTTTAATTTTCTCAAAAAAATTAGAAAACAAAAAAAATTCCAAATGGAAATGACAGATGTTTTTAAAAAAATAAATTTTAAATTTTTATTATCCTCACCTCAACTTCACAAATGCCAAAAAATTGACCATTTTCACATGTGTGCATATGTATACACACACTGTATACACACATAAAATAGAAAAATGATTGCATATGAAATCACAAATTTAATTATATATGGCATATTTTTTAAAGTAGATACTTAACTTAGCACACAAGTTCTAAAGCTATCTTGCTTATCTGTATTGGTCTCTGAACTTTCTTGTGATCTCTTTTGTGCAGTTTCTTTAAATGCTTACTGCTCTTATCTCTTTCTTTTTATAAAAAAATATCACTTTTACTACTCTCACTCTATCTCCAATTATTTCCCTCAAAAAACACTTTATTTTTAAAAGTTATCATAATTAAACAAAACAAACCCAAGTACTGGTAAATGTCCAAAATTGTATGTATTCTTCTGCATCTCTATCAAGGAGTTTAGATTATCACTTTTTTAGTATTGTTTGAGATCTATTACTATTGTCACCTTCCTTCCCATTTCCTTCCCATTATTTCCCTTAAGAGGACTGATATTTTTATTTCTTAACATATATCCTTTATTTCTTATAGTTTCTAAAGTACTATTTGGGAGTTTAATTGCAATGATATCGAATAGATTAATATTGTTATAATTTTATTATGTTTGTATAATATTTTTATTATGTTATAATTTATATTATTACATTATATAATAATTAGTATTTTTGCAAATATTAGCTCTGCCTTTATTTCTCCAAAGACAGTTTTGTAGTTGCATTCAAATAATTTCCATGCGTGCCTTCATAGATGTACTCCCAATTGCTTTGGGAATTCTATAAATATATTTGATCCTGCTAGATTGCCATGTTGGAACAAAACAATAGAATAAGATTTAAAAGGAATTAATATAAAATACTCTACTGGAATTTATACAAAACAAAAAAAAAATCTAAGCAAGTACAGAATGTAGGACAGAGCTCCAGGACAGAAGTCAGGAAGACTTATCTTCCCGAGTTCAAATCGGGCCTCAGTTACTTATTAGCTGCGTGACTTTGGACAAGTTATAAAACGTAGTTTGCTTTCCTCTATAAAAGGAACTGGAGAAGAGGAAAGCAAACGATTCCAATATCTATGCCAAGAAAAATCTTTTTTTTTAAAATTTTTTTATTAAGCTTTTTATTTGTATAACATATGTATGGGTAGTTCCCCAACCTTGATCTTTACAAAGCTTTCCAATACAAATTTTACCCCCAGTCTCCTCCCCTCCCCCAGATGGCAGGAAGTCCACTACATGTTAATAATGTTGAAATGCTTGAGAAGTTATGCAAGAAAAATCCTATCTACAAGAAAAAAAAAAGAATCGGAGAAAGGCAACACAATGCAAGCAAATGTCAATAGAGATCATGAAAATGTTACGTTGTGACCCATATTTCATGTCCCTCTTTCTGGGTGTATATGGTTTTCTTCAGTGAATAACTGGAACTGGTTTGAGACAATTCTTTATTGCAGAGAGCCATGTCCATCAGAATTGATCATCATGTAATACTGTTGTTGCTGTGCATG
>JAJPUD010033406.1:520-11378 GCA_023553655.1 Myrmecobius fasciatus
CTTTCAATGCCAATTTTGCCTTCTGATTCTAAAACCTCAGGGCAATTCTCTTTCATGATTTCCTGGAAGATAGCATCCAGGTTCTTTTTTTCATCGTGGCTTTCAGGGAGTATGATAATCCTTAGATTGTCTCTCCTGGATCTGTTTTCCAAGTCAGTTGTTTTTCCTAGGAGATATTTCATATTTTCTTCTATTTTTTCATTTTTTTGTTTTTGTTTGATTCTTGAAGTCTTATTGAGTCATTTACTTCCATTTGTTCAATTTTAATTTTTAAAGTATTATTTCCTTCAGTTATCTTTTTTAGCTCCTTTTGTAGCTGGCCAATTGAATTTCTTGATTCAATTCATTCTTTTTCCATTTTGCCAGTTTTATTTTTCAGTGAATTGTTGTCTTTTTCCAATTCACAGACCTAGTTTCCAGTTTTTGATATTTCTGTTGCCCTGATCTCAATTTATTTCCCGATTCTTCTTCTAGCTCTCTTTTGAGATTCTTAATGCAATCTTCCAGGTAAGCCTTCTGACAGGGAGACCAACTTAAGTCTGCCTTTGTGGCTTCATCTGGGATTGTTTTCATAATGTCAGGATCTGGGGACTGTTCTATTTTTTCTCCGCAAAAGCTTTCTATGGTAAGAGCTCTCTTCTGCTTGTTGCTCATGATTTAAAGTTGGGATATTGGTCAAAAGCAGAGAATACTGCAACAATTTGTATTTGCCCTGGGGCAGTTTGCTGAGTTGACTTCCGGTCTGAGGCTGGTCGGGCTAGATTCGCACTAGGACCACGTTTTCAGCTGCTCTCGATCCACCCTTTATCAAAGGCAGATCTGCCAAAGCACCTGCCCGCAAGCAGAGCAAAGTGGCCCAGGCGTCTCCCAGGGGCTTCCTGGGTGCCTAAAATCTGCCCCTCTATCACAGCCCTGACTTCTGCCCCGGCTGGAGTCTGATCGTGACCAGTGGCCGATTTCCCCTGAGGCTAACCTTCCCTGGAGTTCTTTCAAGATAGATTTTTGATAGAAGTGTGTTGTAGTCCAAATGTTTGGCGGAGCCCTCGCTCCAAAACCAGTTCGAAGGCTCACTTTGTCTGGGTCTGAGGGAAGGTCCCGGGAGTTCACAGAGAATGCTGTCTGTAGTTCGCCATCTTGGCTCCACCCCCCATAACTCTAATTTCTTTGTCAATTTTTTCTTCCTAACATTCTCATCTGCTTTTTAAAAATCTGCTTTGCTTTTTTTATTTTTATTTTTGGTAAAAATTCTTTATTTTTTTCCAGGAATACTTGTTGGCATTGTGTCCAATCAGCATTTTTGGGGGCTTTGCCTGTAGGTCTCTTTATGTCATCTTCTGTGTTTTGTTTCTTGAGCTTTCTTTTCACCATCTAGCTTTCTGTGGGGGATAAGTTCTTTTTTATTTGCCCATTTTCCCAGTCTGCTCCTTGCTTTTGGACTTTTGTTAGTTTTGGATTCTGCTTATTTTGGAGGGAATGTCTAGTTTGAACTTATGTCTTTTTATGTTTTTCTACTGTTTCAACAGCTCATTTTGGAGACCTGTATGTTTTTACTACTTTCAAGATTGTGTGATCTATGCACCAGCGTGTGTTCATTCTCAGATCTTTTACCTTCCCTAGGTGCTATAATACTTGCTATTGTTTCCTCTCCTGCTGATGGGCTATGCTCCTGGGCAGGCACCTTACCTTACCACAGTTCTCTCTGTTTATATTCTTTAACTGCCCTAAGCTGGAAAAATTACTCCCTGTGATTTTTTACTGATTTTCTTGATCACATTCTGATCTGGAACATTTTTTTAGGTATTGTATAGGAGATGTGTAAGGTAATCAGAAAAAAAATGCTGATCCGCACTCCATCATGTTGACTCAACTTTCATAAAGATCACAAAATGTAGAAATGAAGGAGAATGTTCCAGGAATGAGAGACAGTGTTATGGGTGAATTTATGGAGTAGTAATTTAAGAAGGCTGAATAAAATTCAGGAGCTGCTAGTAGCAAAAATTGTTTAGTCATTAGTCAGTAGCAAAAATAGCCAGTCAATATGACTAAAGGAGTGGAGGTGGGGGAGTAGTATTAATTAAATCCCGACTGGATCCAGATTGTTTAGGGTTTTAAATGTGATCTTGAGGAGTTTGTATTTTATCCCATGATCAATATGGATGAAGTAAATATTGCTTGGCAGGGAAGTGGCATAGTAAAAATTGTGCATTGTTCTGAAAGTTTGAAGTTTGGAATGTAAAAGGAAAAGAACAGAAGGAAAGAGGAAAGAAATAGACAAATATATATATATATATGTACATATATACATATATATATGTATATATATTACTATATGCCAAAACACTGTGATAAGTCCATTTTGCAAATATTATCTTATCTGATCCTGATCCTTATTAAACTCTGCAAATTAGTTACTGTTACAGTTGAGGAAACAAGACAGATTAGATAAATGTTTATTGATTTTGATAGTCATTTCAAAGGACTAATTTTTACTTTTAGTTATCATTTTTATAGTCTTTTTTAGTTTTCAGATTATCTAATTCTCTTTGAATTTTCATTATCTCTACTATTGAGCTCACTTGGATTTCTTGATTTGTTGGCTTTCAAATTTTTAAAATCTACTTTTCTATTTTATCCATGCATATTTTAGAGAGAGATGTGCATGTATATATTTATGTGTATATACATATGTACATGCATGTATATACATGTATGAATACACATGTGTATGTCTGAGGACTACTTTAGTTGTATTTTAGAAGTTTCAGTATATTGTTTTATCATTTTAATTTTCTCTTAACAATTTTGTTTCTATAATTTTTTCCTTGACCTACTCATTACTTAGGACTTCATTATTGTTTCTATTTGTACCCATCTTTTTCTCCCTAATTTAATTATTATTATTTTCATTTTGATTTGTAAAGGAGTTACTGCTACCCTTAAGGAGGTCATAATTTACTGAAGAAGAAAACAAATGAATATGTACAAACAAGTTATATACAACACATAAAGGAAATAATTAAAAGATTAGAGGATTAAGAAGAGTTAGGAGAAATTTCATGTAGAATGTCAAAATTTTAGTTAAAATCTAAAAGAAGCTAAGGAAGACACTGAGCTAAGCAGAGAAGAAGAGGGAGAACATTTGGGTCAAATGTTCAAAATAGGCCAAAGAAAATGCTTGAATTGAAAACATGGAGTGCTTTATTTATGAAACATCAAAGAGTCTAGTCTTATTAGATCAAAGAGGAGATAGAAAGTATAAGAAGACTAGAAAGTTATGACAAGTTTAAGTAATGAATGACTTTAAACTCCAGGGTGTTGTCTATTTGATTCTGGAGATTACAGAGAGCTATTATACTTTACTAAGTAGGTGAATGGCATGAGAAAACTTGTGGAAAATCACCTTAATGGCTGAATAGAAGCTGGATTGGGATAGGGAGAGAATTCACCAGCAGGCTGTTGTAATAGTCCAGTTGTGAAGTGATGATAAGGACTTTTTATTAGAATCATGATAGTTACAGAGTGAATATTCAAGGAGAGAAGAGTGAATATTCAAGAGATGTTGCAAGATGAAGTTGATAGGACTTCAAAACATATTGTCTTTCAGGGGTAAGGATGAAGAATTGAGGATGATACTTGGATTGCAAGATTAAGGAATTAGAATAATGGCATTGCCCTTAATAGTAATAGGGAACTTGGGAGGTAGGGATGGTTTAAGGTAAAAGGTAATTAGTTCAGTTTTTGATATATATATATATATATATATATATATATATCATCAGAGAAATTAGGGCAGAATAAGTAGATTTAAGAATTATCGGCATCATCAGAATCATCAGAGATAGTAGTGTAAGTGCATGTAAATAGATGAAATCACCAAATGAGATATTTTAGAGGGAGAAGAGAAGAGGGCACAGAACAAAACCACGTGGGAAACTTACTGATAGCAAGCATGATCTGGATGAAGATTCAACAAAGGAATCTGAGAAATAGCTTTTATATAGATAGGAAGAGGATCAGGAGAGAGTGGTGTCCTAAAAACCTGAAGAGAAGAAAAAAATCAAAGAAAAGATAGTGATCTATAGTGTCAAAGACTATAGTGAGGTTGAGCAGAATATGGAATTAGAAAACACCTGTCAATTAGGTAAGTAAAAAGTCACTGATAACTTTGGAAAGATCAATTTTGTTGGAATTATAAGGTCAGGAGCCAAATTGTGAGGGGTTAATAAGAGAGTGATGGGGGAAAATATGAAGATATTTGAAGATGGCCTTTTGAAAAAGATTTAGTTTCAAAGAGAAGAAGATATAGGATGATATTTAGTGAGTTTAGAAGGATTAAATGAGGGTTTTCTCAGAATGGGAGAAGAATGTATTGGTAGCCAATTGGAAGTGAGACAACAGATAGAAAATAAATGTGCATGACAGATTGAATGAATCTCTTTGAAGAGACAGGGTCAAATGGATTTGTTTGTGCATGTGGCAGATAACCTTTATAAAGAGTAAAGCTACCTCATCATGTAAGATGGAGGTAAAAGAAAATATTGGAAAAAAGTCATATGAGATGAAGAAAAAAGAAGTGGAACTTATTGTGAATGAATGTGATTTTTTTTTCTGTAAGAGAGATGAGGAAAGTTTCTCAGTTGTGAAGCTGAGATAAAAAAAATCCATAGAAGGTTTGAAGAGAGATGAAAAATTTTGAGAGTCACTGTAGAGAGTGGGATAGTGAGTTGATATAGCAGGTATTATAAGATTGCCTATCAATACTTAGGGCCTAAATAGGGTTATGTAACATAAATTTGTAATGGACCCAAACAGAACAGTTGCATGATTTTCGATGATTTCATTCAGTAGCATATGTGTAGTGACTCATCTCTAGTCATTTTGATCTATATCTTGCCACTGGGCCTATATGGCAGTTGGTTAACCAAGCTTTATTTCTTTTCTTTTCTTCTCTCTTTTCCTTCCCTTCCTTTTGTCCATATAGGGTATCATATTCTTACCTGGGGGTATTCTGCCCAAAAGACTGTAAATTTTAATCATTGAAACCTTACAAGATAGATTGTGGTTTACAGGCTAGATTTCTTTCTTATAGACCAAGTTTTAAACCCAAATCACACTGGCTGTTGATTGACCATTAGAATAGTTTCTAAGCCAAGACACACTTGGTCATACTTTGGACCCTGATTGGCTCAGAGTGAATGTAAATAGAATTACAAACACATGCCCACCCACACACCCTATAGACTAAAAAAAAGGCCATTCTCTGTTTCATTTCTTACCTAATCTTAACTGTTGCTTAGTCAAAGAAAGAACTATCAAAGATCTTAGTTTAAAAAGACCAGCCTCCCACTGCATCCAGGGCTATTTTCAGTCTTCATGATCTATATCTTGCCAGTGGATTCAGGTAGCTCTAGAGGAGAAAATAAGGCTAGTGATTTTGCACAGTTCTCTCTCACTTAAATCCATTTCAATTGCATGTCAGGGTAATACCTATCCAATAATCATGGTCCTTTTCAGAAATGAAGGACAAACATCAACAACAGCAAGGTATGTAGTAGTGAAGTTGGTAGATGTTGGGAGTGATCTAAAACTGAAGTTTAGCAGGGATAATAAGCAAAATGATAAGGGGCTAGGAATTCAAAAGAAGAAGACAATATAGAGTTGAATTAATTCACCAAGAAATAAAGATGGGGGAAAAGGAGAAAATGATTAGTACAAGAGGAATGATCTATGAGAGGCTGAATACTCAAGCGATTGGAGGGCACAGCATGGATGAAGAGTAGATACTGAGAAAGGAAGACAGAAAGAAGGGTGAAAAGACAACATATTACAATCAGATAAAGGGATTTCTGTATTTTTGAAAATGAGGTTGGTACAGTTATGGGTGATGCTAAGATGAAGAATATGACTCTTTGCATTTAGTTAAGGTAGAGTGAAAATGTAGTTGGGGAAGGGAGTAGAGTGAGAAGATGAATTTTCTACTTTAATTGTCGATGCCTTTTTAAAAATGCAGCTAATATTTCCATTATCAATATAGATGCTAAGGAATTTGGAGGAGATTGTGTATTGTGTTGTTGGGTTGTGATATTGGGTTGTTTGTTTCTTTTTTTGTCATTCTTTATGCTAGAATTTCTATAATTATATAGATAAATTCTAGATAGAAAAGTAGGCATCTTTTCTCTACCCCTGTGCATAAGTGCTTGCTTTTGGTTTTAGATACATATTTTATTATATTGAAAAGTCTCTTCTAGGATTAAATGCTGATTCTTTTTTTGATATAAATGAGTTCTATACTTAATCAAAGACTTTTTTTACATTTATTTTTAAAAATCACGTCTTTTGTATGCTTTTGTTTTGATATGATTTACTGTATTTTTTCCCTCTAGTGTTGATGCATTCTTACATTCCCAGTATAAATCTCACTTGGTCATAAAAAATTATTTCTTGGATTAAACAAAATCACAAGTTAGGTTTTAATATAATTTTTTTTCATTATGCTTAAAATTGTAGCACTTCTCACTAGTTAATTAACTCTGAGGTCTACCCAAGTTATATATATATACATATATATATTATAAAATCTTCTTTTTTCCCATAATTTTTATACCACTTCTCTTTCTTTAGTCCCCTAATTTTCTAGACATAAAAATATCAAGTTTTTTGACTATATCATTTATTCACGGTACAAAACCCCCCAACAAAACAGAGACATAAATATTTATTTACAGTGATATTCGTGAAGGTCATAACTGAAGTTACTTCTAACCATAACTGAAACATCTAACTTCTCAGTTAAGAAAACGCAGTCACATCATTTATATCATTCATGAGAGTAGTCAGTCTTTCAAGTATACTACTAATTATTTTTGTTTGCAAAATTAATAATTTAAAACAGATTTCCATGGAGTTATTATTATTATTATTGCCTTATTTGATATTATTTCTAGACATTAGAGTTAACTGTCTCATCAGATGATTACAATTCCCTAAGATTGAATTGCTTCTTAAAGATACAGTATCAGTGTCTATAACCTCATTGGGAGGGGCTATTGAAATTAGAGTTACCATAATTTTTGAGATAGTACCCATGATTTCCATAATTACTTGCTTGTTAAGTGAATCAATTATTTGTTAATAAAGGCTGATTCTAGTCAAATATGCTTTCCCTGTTAAAGAAGTCTTAAGAAACTCTTATAGGGGCTGCTAGATGGTGCAGCGGACAGATCACCAACCCTGAAATCAGGAGGACCTAAGTTCAAATCTGGCCTCAGACACTTAACACTCCTTAGCTGTGACCTTGGGCAAGTCACTTAATCCCAGTTGTTTTTTTTTTTTTTGAATGTTTGTGAAAAATTTAAGCCCAAATATTCTTTGTCTTGGCCTCAACAAATCCTAAATATAATACCCTAAATTTGATACAGGTTGAATCTAGTCAGTGACATTTAATCTAGTCAGCTCTTTCAGGGCTTTAAACTTCTCACTTAAATATATCTATATCTCACTCACTGCTAATTACTACTTCATTTAATTCTCCTCACATTTCTATTCTTTTACTTAAAGTTTTTGACTATACCTATTGAACAATATATTGTGTATATCAAGCAAATCCAGAATAATCCCCTAGAATAAATGTTCCACAGCTATTGAACTCAGCAGCCTCTTTCTTCCTCACTCCTCTCTGCAGGTCATTCCATGGATACAACTTCCTTCTGAGAATATAACCATGGTCACTGAATTCCTCTTGATGGGCTTTTCCAATCTCCAAGAAATGCAGCTTTTGCTTTTTGTTACCTTTCTTTTCCTCTACCTTGTCATTCTGATTGGGAATATCATCATTGTCACTGTGATAGTCCTGGAACACAGCCTCTATACCCCCATGCACTTCTTCTTAGGTGTTCTCTCTGTATCTGAGACCTGTTATACCTTTGTTATCCTGCCAAAATGCTCATCAATCTTCTCTCTGTGCTCAGAACCATCTCCTTTACCAGCTGTGCACTTCATTCCTTGGCTTTGCAGCCAATAATTGTTTATTGTTGGTTGTAATGGGTTATGATCACTATGCTGCTATTTGTCACCCTCAGCGCTACCCCATTATCATGAACTGGCAGACATGTAGAGTATTGGTAGTCACTTGTGGGGTGACTGGCTTTCTTATCTCAATAGCAATTACAGATTTGGTCTTTAGCTTACCCTTCTCTAACTCTAATAAGATCAATCACTACTTCTGTGACATTTCACCTGTTATTCATCTTGCTTGTGGTGTCACTTATGTCAATGAGCTGTTGATATTTATCTGTAGTGTTTTTGTGCTCGTGGTCCCATTTATTTTCATCTGTATCTCCTATGGTTTCATTGTCAATACCATTTTGAAGATTCCATCCACTGAAGCGAAGCAGAAGACCTTCTCTACCTGTGTCTCCCACTTAACAGTGGTTATAGTCCACTATGGCTGTGCATCCTTTGTCTACCTGAGACCCTCATCCAGGGTGACATCAATTAAAGACCAGTTAATGACAATTACTTATACCATTATTACTCCCTTGCTGAATCCCATGGTTTACAGCCTCAGGAACAGAGCTGTCCAGGTAGCCATTCAGAAAGTGATCACCTGGAGAGAGTTTTCCCACAAAACTGAATAATTTTAACATTTCACAACTATAAACATGTAATCATGTCATGAAGTGATGTGGCCATATGCCTTGGTTAGATATTCCTAACTAGATGCTTTTTACATTTGCTAGATGTTTTGCATAGAGATATTTTTCTGACTATAGAGAATATACATAGAAAACATTTCAGGATACCATCTGTGAGAATTGATGGGATGATTTAATGCGAGGAAAAGAGGTATGATGTATGATAAGGCAGTGTGGGGTAGCAGAAAGTGCCAGTTTTGAAATCAGGAAGACCTAGATTTGATCTAATTTCTTATATTAACTGTATTGCATTTAAACATTGTAAGTCTCAATTTTTCCATCCGCAAAAATGGAAAATTTTGGATATTATATATATATATATATACACATATATATATATATACTCTATATGTGTATGTATGTTTATACATATTCTACATCACAATATATATTATATAAATTGTAATATGTATATATGCTATATATGTAGAATGTGTCTATATATATAATGTACATAATAATATATACATGTATGGTGTATATATGCCAATTGTCTTTATTAATATATTGATATAATATTAGAATTATTATTAATATATAGCATGTTATATATTAATATTAATAATCACATAATAATCTGAATGAAGTCATAATAAATGACTTCACATTTTAGTTCTGAGGCTCAAATAAGAAAATATATGGAAAGCACTTTGAAAATGTTAAAATTCATAAATATTGCTATTATTAAAAGAGAGTTTAAATGGGGAGATGGAGGTTGTTCACTCAGTTAATTCTCTGTAAAGCTCAGAAAAATTTCAGTGTGATTTTAAAAAAACAGACTGTATACCTTTAAGGGTGTATCTTAATTACCATTCCATAAAAGATTCTGTTCTTATTGGAAAACTCAATCTTTGCCTGTGGATGGTGCCAAGTGTTGCCACAAAGCATTCCATACTCTGGGAAAGGGCATTCAAGTACATACACTGTCATCTAAGTCTTTCTTTATCACACTGGGGCCTAGGATGCAGAGAACATTTATTTTATTTTATTTTATTTTTTTTTAATTTTTTTTTTATTTTTATTTTATTTGCATAACATATGTGTGGGTAATTCTTCAACAATAACCCTTACATAGCTTTCCGTTACAAATTTTTCCCCCCGACTCCCCACCCCTCCCCTAGATGGCAGGATATCCACTACATGTTAATTATGTTAAAATATTGGCAAATCGAATATATGTATACATATTTCCAAACTTATCATTGGTGTGCAAGAAAAATCTTATCTACACAAACGATATATCAGATAAAGGAAACACAATGTAAGCAAACATCAATCAAGGAGTATGAGAATGTTATGTTGTGGTCCACATTTCACATCCCTCTCTCTGGGTGTATATGGCTTTCTTCAGTGAACAATTGGAGGTGGTTTGAAACATTTCATTGTTGAAGAGAGCCATGTCCATCAGAATTGATCGTCATATAGTACTGTTGTTGCCGTGTATAATGATCTCCTGGTTCTGCTCCTTTCACTCAGCATCAGTTCATGTAAGTCTCTCCAGGCCTCTCTGAAATCATCTTGCTGGTCGTTTCTTACAGAACAATAATATTCCATAACATTCATATACCATAATTTATTCAGCCATTCTCCAATTGAAGGGCATCTATTCAATTTCCAGTTTTTAGCCACTACAAAAAGGGCTGCCACAAACATTCTTGCACATGTGGGGCCTTTTCCTTCCTTTATGATTTCTTTGGGATATAAGCCCAATAGAAATGCTGCTGGGTCAAAGGGTATGCACAGTTTGATAACTTTTTGAGCATAGCTCCAAATTGGAGAACATTTATTTTAAAAAGTGTTGAGAAGTCAACTAGGGTGGTAAGAGTTCTAGAAGGTAGATATAGAGACAATGGTTTTTAAGTGAATTTCAGTGAGAGAGCAGAGAATGAATGTGGGAGATTGCAAGTCATGTTTTGCTATAGAGTTTTCCTTGGATATCCTGCCCCTGTATGGAGAAAATGATGTTGATGTGTATGGGATATGGGAATAGTGTTTATGCTTTCTATCCAGCATATTATATTGCCAAATTATGAATTAATATCAACATTTATTAAGCCTATCCCTTTGCAGATTAAATCACAAGTCCACTTAAAATTAATTTACTTAGAATAATCAATACTTAACTTGTAATTTTATTGATTTTGGTATTCCCTTATTGATGCAGA
>JAJPUD010033407.1:0-11378 GCA_023553655.1 Myrmecobius fasciatus
ATATTTCTGCTTTAGGAAGATCATTTTGACAGCTGAGTAAATAATGGAGAATAGTGGGAAGAAACCTGAGGCAGGAAGACCAATCAGCATAGTACTGGAACAATCCAGGCTTAAGATGGTAAATGTCTGTACCAAGTTGATGACAGTGTCAGAGGATTGAATGGGGTGTTATGGAGAGAAATGTTATGAAGGTAAAATCAACATGCCTTATGCACCTATCAGACTGATTAAAATTATTAAAAGGGAAAGTGACGAAAGTTGGAGGGGAAGTGGAAAAATTGGGACACTAATTCACTGTTGTAACTGTTAAGTAATCCAGCCCCTTTGGAGAGCCTTCTCCTATTCTAAATTGTCTTAGCCCTATATATTCCCTATATGTGTGCCTTGTTGCTATTCCATTTTGAATTTGAATCCATTATTTTCCTCAATCTGGGTGTATTTGTAAGAGAATGCACCCTTGGCTTTGGGGCAAATGTTTTGGTACCAGTGTTCTTATTGTCATTTGAATAAATGTCTGCTGAAGAACTGGGTTTACTGGTTGTTTTTTAAGGGAAGATACATGGTGGGAGCTCATGAACTAGTTTGTGAAAAAGAACAATTTACAAGGTTAGCTTTAGGACCCTGAAAATGATAGTTGCCATCTCTCTGGAGTTCTAATATGCTACTTCCAGTATAAGCTGGAGAATCTCAAACTGGATGTTCCTAAAATATCTTAATTCAACATGTCTAAAATTGAACTTGCAAGTCAGAAACTTCAGAACCTCTGTATTCTTTCTCTCTTTAAAGGATCTTCACAAAGTTTATTGTGAGATATGGTGGTTGATGATTGTCTAGTTCTTCTGCTAATTTGCTGGACTATATCCTCACAGGGCATACTTTTTGGATGCTTGCCTTAGCTGGGCTTTCTCTTCATAGAAGTCAAGCAGTTTCAGCTGAATAGTTCAGTCTGTTGCTTGGCTGGTTCAATAATTTCAATAATCTCCTAAAAAGGTCTTCTACCTCAACTGTCTCTTGTCTCAAATCCTTCCTCCCAAACAACTGACAAAGACATATTCCTAAGGAACAGCCTTTACTATGACATTCATTCCCTTGTTCAAAAATTTCTAGTGGTTCTCTATTCTCTCTAGAATAGGCATTTGAACCTTGGGGTCTATAAACAATAAAATTATATATGCATACACAAATATATTTGATTTTGATATAATTGGTTTCCTTTATAATCCTATGTATTTTATGCATTTATTAACATTATTCTGAACAGGGGCCTATAGACTTCACCAGAACATCAAATGGGCCTATCACATGCAAAAAAATTTATAACCCTTGTTCTAGGACAAATTCCATTATTTGGTATTTAAAGTCCATTATAATATGACTCTCATCTGTTTTTTCTACAATGGGCATACTTCCCATTAGTCATTGTCACACCCTGCATTGCAATTACCTGGCCTGCTTGATGCTACCTATACATGTTATTTGATCTTCCATTTCTATGCTTTTGCACAAGTTGTCTTCCATGAGTCTTCATTTCTGCAATATTTACTTTAAGATATATATATGTATATATATATATATACATATATATATACACACACACACACATATATATACCATTTTCCCGATTGTTCTTGTGGAGAGGAATAATTTTATTTTTGTCTTTTTTACCCCAGCTCCCTGTACAGAATTTGCTATACAACAAGTGCTTAGTAAACACTGATTCATACTAAATATTTGTTGAATTAAATTGAATTCTATGATTTTAAGGCATTTGCAAAATCATTTTTGTAAGAATCAGTCTCCGCAGAGCTGCCTTCATGTCCTGATTTCTCAGGCTATAGATAAAGGGATTAAGCATGGGGGTAACCACAGTAAAGATTACTGTGGCCACTGTGTCCACAGCTGAGTAGGAAGATGAGGGGCGCAAATAGATCCCCATGATGGCCCCATAAAAGAGGGAAACCACAGTGAGATGAGAGCCACATGTGGACAGGGCTTTCTGTATTCCTTGGGTAGATGGGATCTTCATCACATTGGAGAATATAAAGACATAAGAGATGGCAATACATGTGAATGGGGCAACAAACACCACCCCACCCACAGTGAACACCATCAAATCACTGATGTAAGTGTCTGAACAGGAGAGTTTTCGAACTGGATAGGGATCACAGAAGAAGTGGGGAATCCTGTTGTCAGCACAGAAGGACAACTGAGCCATTAATAGGGTGTGTAAAAGGGCATGAAGATTGGTAATGACCCAGGATATGGCCACCAGAAGGATACAGAGCCCAGGGCGCATGACAGTGGTGTAGTGAAGTGGGCGGCAAATAGCCATGTAACGATCATAAGCCATTACCACTAGAAGAAACCCATCCATATTTATAAAAGTAATAAAGAAATACATTTGTATCATGCACTCCACATAAGAGATAGAGTTGCTTTTTGTTATGTGGTTTACCAACATTTTGGGGATTGTAACTGATGAAAAGCAAATATCAACAAAAGAGAGGTTGGCCAGGAAAAAGTACATGGGTGAATGGAGCCGGGCATCCAAGCCAATGGCCAGCATGATTAGCAGGTTTCCACTCACAGTGACAAGATATACACACAGGAATAGCCAGAAGAGAATTTTCTGCTGTTCTGGTTGACTAGAGAGTCCCAGGAGAAGGAATTCAGAGATAATGGTTTGGTTTTCTCTGTCCATATCTGCTAGGGGGAAAAATATAGCTCAATCAACAAAGGATTACAGAATTTTATTCTTTATTTGCCGACTAGTTTTCTTGCATGCCCCAAATTTAAGATGTTTCTACATTTTGTATTATTTTAACTGCAAAATTAGTCTAACTTTTTAGACTAATGATCACATACTCATGTCAGGGAATGAAGGATTTGATCATGCATTCAGAACTGACTTAAAGACAGTAAATAAAGAAAAAATATAATTTCTGCGTGGAGAAATAAATAATGAAATCATTCAGCAATTGGTGTTGTGAAGTCTTTATAATATTCATAGAGGACATAAATCTGTGACATTCATGTGATGAGTTGAACATTTAAATTTGTGTTCTTCTCACTCCTATTTGCCCCTTTACATTCCACCTCTACACTCTTACACACTTTTCCTGACATTCATGTAACTTTTTATTGTCAGTGAGAGGCAGTTGTGGAATCAGGAAGCCCTAGATTTATTTAAGTTCAGTCTCTCTCACACTCACTAATTGTGTGACTATAAGTACTTATCTTTTTAGTATATTCTTGTATAACTCTACAAGACTATAAATGTCCTCTCTCAAAACGTTTCATTGTATTTTAAATTAAATTTAAAAATTAAATTAAATATTAAAATGTAAATTAAATTAAATTAAAATTTTAAATTAAATTTAGCAAAAAATTAAAACATTTGTTTCAATTAACATTTTTTTCTTCAACTCTATCCAAGCCATTGAAAAGAAAAAAGAGAAAAAATTTCTTGTAACTAATGTTCAGTTAAGGAAAACAAGTTCGCACATAGCTAGGTTCAAAAAAAATATCTCATTTTATACTCTGGGTCTTTCACCATTTCATCAGCAGATGGGCAGTATACTGATTCACTTGTCTTCTGGAATAATGGTTTGTCAATGTTTAAGAATAACTTATGGAAGTGAAGAACTATGTGAAATCTGCACTAGTAAAGAAATTCTCCACTCTTAGAATTTAATGAAATGTTTAAAATACAGACACAGAGTCAAAGAATAGAAGATAGAAAGAGAGACAGGTAAATATAGCTAATACAGATAAAATTTGTTGGTAATATTTACTTCAGTTAACTGGATCTAATCTTATCTAAAGATTATCTTTAGTTGAAATTCAGTTTATAACTGTTGGTTTTATACTGCTTCCTTTTCTTTCTTCCTTTCTTCCTTCCTTTCTTTTTTTTTTCTGAGGCATTTGGGGGCTAAGTGACTTGCCCAGAGTCACAAAGCCAGGAAGTGTTAAGTATCTGAGGCCAGATTTGAACTCAGGTCCTCCTGATGTCAGGGCTTGTGCTCTATCCACTACATCAAATAGCTGCTCTATATATTGCTTCCTTTTAATTTTAACAATACAACTATATTAAAGTAGCTAGAAATATGAACTTGATAAATTATTTTATAGAATTTTTAAAAAGTTAACATATTAAATAAAATTTAATGCCTCTTTTTTTTTTCAATAAGCATTGAGACATATAGGGAACACCACTGTATTTGAAATACAAAAACTTGAATTTTAGCCCTTAATTTAGCAAGTATTATTGCTTATTAATTGGTGTGAACTTGAATAAATCTCTTTGTCTCCATGAAGCTTGGTTGCTAACATGTGGGATTAATAATACTTATATTATCTAGCTTGTAGTATTATATTAAGCAAATCACCTTAAATTGTCATTTAAATATGAACTTTGGTTTTTATCAGCTACAACTGTATGGTATAGCAGAAAGAGCAAAATTTTGAGTGTGGCAACTTATGTTCAAACCTTTACTATTTACTATTTATGTGACTTCAAAGAAATAATTCAATCACTTTGGACCTCAGTTCCTCATTTTTAAAATGTAGGAATTGTTCTAGATGACCTATAGGGTCCCAGTTAGCTCTATATTTATGATCTAAGATGTAAATCTTGGGATCTTATGATATATTGACCTAATTTTGTTTTAGTTCAATACCCTTAGAAGTGAATAATCTTCCTTTACTCACCCAAATCTCCTTATGAAACTTCAATATTTCTTCAAGACTTCAAGATGGTTTGTATCCAGTTTTATGGTGATTCCACATTATAATTTTCTTAAAAATTTTCATAATTCCTATCTTTAGGTGATTCAGTTTAAAGATATCTTTCTGAAACTGCTTTTTCTCCCAGTCTATCAGTCTTCACAAGTTTCAGCTCCCTCAGCATGATATCTCTTTTCCACAATGCAGTAGAGAAAAAGGAAAAGGAAAGCTATGTAAGAGAAAACATACTTCTCTGTGGAGATGATAAATATCCCTAATCTTTCCCTATCAGAATAAGCTTAATTTCCATGCTTCTCTTAAAATTTAGGAAATTGTGGGCCTATAGATTCATAGAATATTAGAGCAGAAAGAGACTTTATACTTCTTCTTGCTTGGATAGATTAAACAACATATGCTACAGGAATTCAGAAAAGGGAAAGTTCAGTTTAGATTGGATTGATCAGAGAGAATGAGATTTTTGCTGGGCCATGATATATGTGCAGAATTTTGTTACTAGAAAAGAGGGGATAGCATTTTGTACAGAGGGAAATAGGACATGCCAAGTTTTTTAGATTGGAAAAATACAAAGTAATGATGATGAGAAAAGCTTAGCTAAAATGGAGATTGCACATTAAAGGGAGAATTAAATGGAATGAATATAGCAAGAAAGGTACAGTGATATCTGTTGATAAGAGTCTCAATTGCTAAGCATAAATGTCTAGACTTTCTTTAAAATAGAAATGGGAAATTTCTGTGATCTTTCCCTACCCCCAGTACATGACACTCATGTTTTAATGTAATGGGCAGACCATTGAATTTGAATTCAGAAAATCTTGTTTTAATATTAGCTCTAAGTACTTACATGGTTTAGGCTAGTCAAGCTTCTTTTTCTTTGTCTTCAGTATCTTTAAAATGAAAGTTCATGATTAGATGATGTTAAAAATTCCTTCTAGTTCTCAGTCCTGGGATTCTGTTTCAAGGTTCATAGATTAGCCTAATTCTACCAAAGAGGAACTGAGCCACTGCCTCAATCGTGATACTTCTATTCCTTTCTGTTAGTTGCATCCTCTCCATTGGTGGGGTAAGATGAAGTATAGAATAGCTGGAAATATGATTTCTCACTGACTTTGAACTGGACTGAAAAAGGGATTATGTATTTGTGCATAGTTATGTGATATGTTCATGTTGTGTGTTTGAGAATGAGTTTTGTGCATATATGTGTTTGAAGATAATGCTCCAGTTGTTTCCCTAGATCTTACCCAGATGATTTGTAAAGATCTCAGGAACTGTCATTTAGCTCTGTTACTTCCACTTCTTTACTCCAGGTAATGGGAAATGTGAAGCCAACTAAATGTTGAAAACCCAGAGAAATTCTCCCTGGCATAGATAAGATAGAAACATGGACTGTTAGTCCTTGGACAAGATAAGGTAGACTTGGTTCCTTTGCCCCAGTGGGAGTCTGTGTTGGACTTGGAGTGGGAATATTTACAGATTTAATAAACCTCTGAGATTTTATACCCACAGCATCTCATTAAAGATAAAAGTGGAACAATGTCCCTTCTCTATTCATCTTTCTAATGATTTTCATGTTAATACATGGAAGTGACCAGAAATCTAGATCTGACTTGGCTCCTCAATATCACTTTGGCAAGTCACTCTCTGTCTTTAAGTATCAATATTTCTTTTCCCCAAAAGAGGGTATTGGATTAGATGATCATTAGGATCACTTCCTAACCTAGAATTTCATTTTCAATTCCTTCTATGATTATGTGAATCTTGGATTTAGAAGGGATCTTATATGTCATCTTGCCTGCCTCCCCTTTATCTTTATCTGATACGTAAATTCTGACAACAAGATCTCTGACATATGTTTAGTTTCTTTTTGAGGGAATAAATGACAGGGAACTCACTACTTTTTAGCACTACATTCCACTTTCAAATAGCTCAAATTGTTGGAAACTTCTTCCTTCAATTGATAAAAATTCACTTTTCTATAAATTCCACATAATAAATTCAGACTTTAATCCATATAACAGGCTTTCATATATTTTAAGACATATCTTATGTTTCCACAATGTCTTATTTCTAGGAGCTAAAAAAATTGTGCTTTTTCAACTAGTAATCTTAATTATGGCATGCTTTGAAGTCTTCTACCACCATCCTAATGATTTTCTTCTTGTCAATAAATTTATAGCATGTTTTTCAGAGTTAGCAATCTATTTCAGATGTGAGCTATCAATGAAGAGCAGGCATCTGAAACTTACCATGTTCAAAACAGAATTTAATATCTTTCCAAAGAAAATCTCTCATCTTTTGTATTTTTTGATTATGTTTTCAGCAGCTCTTTTTGTGGTAGCAAAGAATTGGAAAATGAATAGAAGCCCATTGATTTGAAAAATGGCCGAATAAGTTATGGCATATAAAAGTAATGGACTATTATTGTTCTCTAAAAATGAGAACAGGCTGATTTAGAAAGGCCTGGAAAGATTTACATAAACTGATACTGAGTGAAAACAAGCAGAATCAGGAAAACATTGTACACAGCATCAACAAGATTGTTGTAATGATAACAATAACATACTTTGTTCTTCTTAGCAGCCCAATGATCCAAGGCTATCCCAGTATTGGATGGAAAACACCATCCACATTCACAGAGAGAACTATGGAGACTGAATGTAAATCAACATATGCTATGTTAACTGATCTCTTGTCTGTAAATGAAAATTTATACATATATATATATATGTATGTATAAACATATTTACATATATATGTGTGTATATATATGTATATATATAATAGGCAATTAGGATTGTGCCCAGGATCACACAGCTAGTAAATGTTAAATGTGTGAGGTCATATTTGAACCCAGATCCCCTGACTCCAAGACTGATGCTCTATTCACTGCGCCATCTAGTTGCCCCAATGGAGAACTATATTAACTAGGGAATATTGTCTTAGGAAAGATATTGATAAACTGGGGGTTTTCCACAGGAGGATTAGAATGGTGAAAAATCTTGAGATCATACAATATAAAGATGAGTTGAAAGAACTTGGGATGTTTATCCTGAAGAAGCGAAATCTTAGGGACATGTTAGCAATTTTCAAGTATCTGAAGGACTGACATGAAGTTTAGGGATTTGATTTGTTTTGACAACTCCAGTAGGCAGAACATGAAACAAGCAGCAGAAGTTATAAAGAAACAAATTTACCCTTGAGGTAACAAAATACTCGACAATTATTCAAAGTACTCTAAAGTTGAATAAGTGCCTTTAGAAAGTGCTGAGTTCACCTTTTCAAGTAAAGATTGGATGACCATTTGCAGGCTATGTTGTAAAGTAGATTGTTGTTCAGCTGTGGATTGGATTGGGTGGCTTTTGGGAGACTTTCCAATTCTGTGTCCATGATTCTATGTTTAGGAAATTTATTTTTATGCTAATTGAAATCAGAACTTTGACATTTGTCTATAAAACTTAATTAAAGTTGGTTTTAAACAGATTTTGTAACCTCTAAGATTGATATTTTCTATCTATCCCATCTTCATATCGTCATTCATTTTACAATCATATTTTATTTATCTTCATTAAAGTTATTACTTCCTAACCTACAATCAGAGAACCTGACTAGGTGAGGGATGGAGGAGGACTTAAGAAATTATTGCAAGAAATCTACTTAATAAAACAATATTGTATTAGTTAATATATTATGTGACCCAGTGTTTTGTACAAATATTAATTATTTTTAAAATAAAAATTTTTTATATATTACTTCAATTTCTTCTTACATCTCTCCCCCAAATTATTATTTTTAAATGTGTGTAGATGCTTATATAACTAATAAAAAAAATAAATAAAAATTTAAAGGTATTGTGAAATTCATACTCCTTTGCCATAATATATTTTCTCAGTCAACCCTTAGAACACAACAGCAATCACATGAGATCCCATATAGAATTTTGACACTAACAAAGAAATATCACATCATTATCATCAGCCATCATTGCTAACATCATCAGCCTCATAATAGTTAGCATTTATGTAATGCCTCCTATGTTCCTGGAACTGTACTAAGTGCTTTACAAACACCTCATCAGATGTTCACAACAACCATGGAAAATAGGTGCTGTTATTGTCACCAATAATACTTGAAGAAACTGAAGCACAGGGTAAATAAATCATCACACGCTAGTAACTATCTGAGGTTGGATTTGCACTCAAATTTTCCTGACTCCAGACTCAACATCATCATTGTCATCATCGTTGTAATTATCATCAGGAACTACAGGCTTAAGCCACTGATAATAAAACATGCTGAACAAGATGGGATCAGGGCTAATATTATAGGTCTTTTTACTAGAAACTATCCTCCATAACCATAGATTTAGAGCTGAAGTGGCTCTCAAAGATCATATTGTCTGTAATATCACAATATACAAATATGTGAGACCTCCTGGCACTTTGGCCATTTCATAAGGAAATGGTCCAATGCAATAACTGGTTGAATGTTTTTTAAAAATAAAAACTAATATTGTTAAATTTCATAATGCTTTTTAAAATACAGCCAAATTATATTGTTCTATGGGAAGATAGAATTTTAAGACATGGTCTCCTTATTCAGGAAATTTAAAATGCAGTTAAGAACAAATAAATGTTCCAGAAGTCAGTGTGGTTTGAAGCTTTAATAGCCCCAAACTGCCCTAAGACTTTTGAGACACCTTATATGTTCCCCAATTGTTTGCTGATTTGAATTGATTTAGGAAAGTGAGATGTATATATCAATTCATAATTAAAGAGGTGTAAAACAAATGGTAAAGATAGCTGGGGGAGTACAAGGTCAGAGACAAGAAGAGATTAAAACGCAAGTGATTGGGAAAGATTTCTTGGAGGAAAAGGATATGTTTTGAAATCTTTATCATCATGATCCACAGCTGCCTCCTTCATTGTATAAACTTTTCCTTGTGCACCCAATTTATGTGACATAATTTTTTCCCCATTCTTCATCTTCCTCCCTTTCTTCCCTCTTTCTACACATTCTTCTTCCTCCCATTCTTTTAAGATTGTCTAAACCTAAAAGGATGACATATAGGCTTTCTGTCTAATTAGACTCCCCCTTAGATGCCTCATGATGATAAAGTTCTAAGTGGTTATTTATACCAGTTCTTCATTTAATAATATAAACAGTTAATTTTTTTCTTGTTTTATATGATTTTTGACTCATTTCCTTTTTCCTACTACTCTCTAGCACTATGTTTGAGTGTCATATTTTCTTTTTGCTGAGACAATTGAGGTTAAGTGACTTGCCCAGGGTCACACAGCTAGGGAATGTTAAGTGTCTGAGAGCAGATTTGAACTCAGGTCCTCCTGATTTCAGGGCTGGTGCTCTATGCACTGCGCCACCTAGCTGCCCTGAATGTCATATTTTCTACATTGCTCTGGTCTTTTCATCAGGAATACTTACAAATTCTCCATTTCATTAAATGTTAATTCTTCCTATTCTGAAGAATTATACTTAATTTTTCTGACTCAGTTGTTCTTCTTTGCAATTCTAGATCCCTTGCATTCTGGAATATAATATTTCAAGCATTCTGTTTCTTTGTTATTGTGGCTTCCAAATTTTGTGTGATTCTACCTGTGGCTTTGTGGTAATTATTGAATTATTTCTTTATGGTTGCTTACAGTATTTTTTTTTCCTTGACATGGGAGTTCTGGATTTTGGCTGTGATATCTTTGGAATTTTATTGTGAGGCTTCTTTCAGGAAGGGATTGGTTAAGTTCTATTTCTACCTTGACCTCTACTTTTAAGAGATTTTGGCAGTTTTCTTTTAAGATTTCTTGTATTATCATGTCCATGTTTTATTTTTTTTTGCCATGATAGTTATGTGTTTGATGAAGTAAATGATATGGCACCTTTATCTGATGTATTTTATCTGTACTTTAGGAGAGTTGTTGAAATATTGGGGTTTGGCCATGTGAAGATTTCACAATGTCCATTCTTTTTTGGCAAAAAGTAGTTTTATTTACAAGAAAAGGTAACAGGGAAAATGAGATATAATAGATGTCAGGAATGGTAAAAATGAAATATGATTTGGAGAGTATAGAAAAGAGACTTGTATGAGCTGATGCTGAGTGAAATGAGCAGACACAGGAGATCATTATACATGGCAACAACAAGACTATATGATGATCAATTCTGATGAACATGGCTTTCTTCAACAATGAAATGTTTCAAACTAGTTCCGATTGTTCAGTGATGAAGAAATCCATATACACCCAGAGAGAGGGATATGAATGTGGACCACAACATAACATTTTCATGCTCTCTATTGATGTTGGCTTGCATTACGTTTCCCTTCTCAGATTTTTTTTCTTGTAGATCCAACTTTCCTTGCACAGCAAGATAACTGTAAAAATATGTATACACATATTCTATTTGTCAAGTATTTTAACATAATTAACATGTAGTAGACTTCCTGCCATCTAGGGGAGGGGTGGGGCATAGGGAAGAAAAATTTGTAACAGACAGCTTTGCAGGGGTCAATGTTGAAAAATTACCCATACATATGTTTTACAAATAAAAAGCATTTAAAAAAGAATGTATTGATTAGTCATATTTCTGCTTTAGGAAGATCATTTTGACAGCTGAGTAAATAATGG
>JAJPUD010033408.1:0-11377 GCA_023553655.1 Myrmecobius fasciatus
CTGCTCTTTCACCCATTCATTCTTCAGGATTAGATTATTTAATTTCCAAATGACTTGTGGTCTATTTTCTCCTGGCCTAATATTACATGTGAGTTTTATTACATCATGATTTGAAAAGGATACATTTACTATTTCTGCTTTCTGCCTTTGATTTTGAGGTTTTTATGTCCTAACACATGATCAATTTTTGAATAAGTTCCATGAACCCCTGAGAAAAAAGTATACTCCCTTCTATCACCATTCAATTTCCTCCAGAGATCTGTCATACATAACTTTTTTAACATTTTGTTTATCTCCCTAACTTCTTTCTTGTTTATTTTTTGGTTTGATTTAGCTAATTTTGAGAGAGCAAGGTTGAGATCCCCCACTAGTATAGTATTACTCTCTATTTCTCCTTGCAACTCTGTTAGTTTCTCCTCTAGGAATTTGGATGCTATACCACTTGGTGGATATATGTTTAGTATTGATACCGCTTCATTATCTAGCCCTCTTTGGGAAAAAGAAATAGAACAAGCTATTAATCAACTCCCTAAGAAAAAATTTCCAGGGACAGATGGATTTTCATATGAATTTTACCAAACATTCATAGAACAATTAATCCCAATACTATACAAACTATTTGAAAAAATAGGGAAAGAAGGTGTAGTATCAAATTTTTTTCTATGACACAGATATGGTGCTGATAGCTAAACCAGGTAGGGAGAAAAGTGAGAAAGAAAACTATAGGCCCATTTCCCTCATGAATATTGATACAAAAATTTAAGTAAGATTTTAGCAATGAGTTTACAGAAAGGCATCCCCAGGATAATACAACATGACCAAGTAGGATTTATACCAGGAATGCAGGGCTGGTTCAATATTAGGAAAACTATTAGGATAATCAATTATATTAATAAACAAATTAATAAAAACATGATTATATCAACAGATGCAGAAAAAGCCTTTGATAAAATCCAACACCCATTCCTATTAAAAACACTGGAGAGTATAGGAATAAATGGGCTTTTCCTTAAAATGATTAGTAGTATCTACTTAAAACCATCACCAAGCATCATAGGTAATGGAGTCAAACTAGGACCATTCCCAATAAGATCAGGAGTGAAACAAGGCTGCCACTGTCACCATTATTATTTAATATTGTCTTAGAAATGTTAGCTTGGGCAGTAAGAGAAGAAAAAGAGATTAAAGGAATTAGAGTAGGTAATGAGGAAATTAAACTATCACTCTTTGTATATGACATGATGATATACGTAGAGAACCCTAAAGACTCAACTAAAAAACTACTACAAAACTATTCACAACTTTAGCAAAGTTGCAGGATACAAAATAAATCCACACAAATCATCAGCATTTTTATATATTACTAACAAAATTCAGCACGAAGAGATACAAAAAGAAATTCCATTCAAAGTAACTGTTGATAGTATAAAATATTTGGGAATTTATCTGCCAAGGGAAAATCAGGAACTATATGAACTAAACTACAAAACACTCTCCACAAAATAAAATCAGACCTAGTCAATTGGAAAAACTTAAAATGCTCATGGTTAGGCCAAGCGAATACAATAAAAATGACAATAAATCACAATACCCAAACTAATTTACTTATTTAGTGCCATACCAATCAAACTCCCAAGAAATTATCTTACAGATCTAGAAAAAATAGCAAAAGTCATTTGGAGGAACAAAAAGTCAAGAGTTTCAAAAGAATTAATGAAAAAAAAAAGGCTGATGATGGTGGACTTGCTGTACCACATCTAAAACTATATTACAAAGCAGTGGTCATCAAAACCATTTGGTACTGGCTAAGAAATAGCATAGTTGATCAGTGGAATAGGATAGAATCACAAGACAACTAGGAAATAACTATAGCAATTTAGTCTTTGATAAACCCAAAGACCCCAGCTTCTGGGATAAATACTCATTATTTGACAAAAACTGCTGGGAAAACTGGAAAATAGTGTGGAAGAAATTTGGGCTTGATCCACATCTAACACCACATACGAAGATAAGATCTAAATGGGTTCATGATCTGGATATAAAGAGTGATACTATAAGTAAATTAGTTCACCTCTCAGACCTATCAAGATGGAATCAATTTATGTCCAAAGAAGAACTGGATCTCCTAATTGAAAACCAGATAGATAACTTTGACTATATTAAGTTAAAAAGGTTTTGTACAAACAAAACCAATGCAATCAAGATTAGGAAGGAAGCAATAAATTGGGAAATCATCTTTTCATTTAAGAGTTCTGCTAAAGGTCTCATCTCTAAAATATATAGAGAATTGTCTCATATTTATAAAAATTCAAGCCATTCTCCAATCGATAAATAGCTAAAGGATATGAACAGACAATTTTCAGAGGATGAAATTAAAACTATTTGTAGTCATATGAAAAGGTGCTCCAAATCACTATTGATAAGAGAAATGCAAATTAAGACACCTCTGAGGTACCACTACACACCTGTCAGATTAGCTAAAATGACAGGAAAAGTTAATGATGAATGTTGGAGGGGAAGTGGGAAGGCTGGGATACTGATGCATTGTTTGTGGAGCTGTGAATGGATACAGTCATTCTGGAGAGCAATTTGGAACTATGCTCAAAAAGTTATCAAATTGTGCATACCCTTTGACCCAGCAGCGTTTCTATTGTGCTTATATCCCAAAGAAATCACATAGGAAGGAAGGGGCCCTACAAGTGCAAGAATGTTTGTGGCAGCCCTTTTTGTAGTGGCTAGAAACTGGAAACTGAATAGATGCCCTTCAATTGGAGAATGGCTGAACAAATTATGGTATATGAATATTATGGAATATTATTGTTCTATAAGAAATGACCAGCAGGACGATTTCAGAGAGGCCTGGAGAGACTCGCATGAACTGATGCAGAGTGAAATGTGCAGGACCAGGAGATCATTATACACAGCAACAACAATACTATGTGACGATCAAATCTGATGGACATGGTTCTCTTCAACAATGAAATGTTTCAAACCACCTCCAATTGTTCACTGAAGAAAGCCATATACACCTAGAGAGAGGGATGTGAAATGCGGACCACAACATAACATTCTCATACTCTTGATTGATGTTTGCTTACATTGTTTTTCCTTTATCTGATATGTCTTTCATGTAGATATGATTTTTCTTGCACAACAATGATGTTTGGAAATATGTATACATATATTTGATTTGCCAAATATTTAACATATTTAACACGTAGTGGATATCCTGCCTTCCAAGGGAGGGGTGGGGAGTTGGGGGGAAAATCTGTAACAGAATGCTATGTAAGGGTTAATGTTGAAAAATTACCCATACATATGTTTTGCAAATAAAATAAAATTAAAAAAAGAATAATGTCACTGGAAAAATTATATGTTACTAAGAAACAATGTAATCCGATATCAATTTTGTTGTAAGATTTTTTTCATTAAACAATTTCCCTTGAGGTCAGCTTTGTACATTAAGTGATTTAAATATCAAGTTTTGGGTTGCTTTCCTCATTACCCTGTATATGACATGTAGTTCTCAGAAGAAATCGGAAAATTTATATGACTAAATACAATCATAACAGAATTAAGCTATCCATTTAAACAACATTTTAAATCAGTGATATTGTAATATTGTTTGCAAATAGGAAATATTTTTCAATTCAGAAATATAATAGTCTGTATTTCTCAGTGTAGTTTTGTCTAGGTCATGTATTTGAAGTAAATGAATAAGACATAAATGAAGAATTATGCTGAGTGGTACAAAAAAGGAATGAAATATTATGAAACTTTTATGTGGATTATTTGATAAGTACAAATTGAACAAAAAGTTATTCATTACATACCTGGAAGATTTTTGGTACATTGTTTTTATTCTTCAAAAATATATTGTTTTCCTATATTATGCTATTTTAATACTTAAACATTATATTTTAATGACATAAGCTATGCATGTTTTACATATTACTTGTTGGTTATGTTGATTATTCTTAACTAGTTTCATTGTTGTTTCCCTCCCCTCCAACCAGTTTAAGATAGAAGTAAAGCTGTATCTTCCTTTTGATATAACTCTAAATTTTTCATAATATTAACATTATCTAAGCTTTCTCTTTTGTTCTGTTGGGCCTCTTGTTACCAGATTTTAGCCCTCAAACGTTCTACATCTGTCTTAAGTTCTATGACATTTGTTATTTCTTTCCTGCTTAAAGCATTTTCATAGATATCTTGGGTGGGGGAGATTTGTTTGATATATTTTTTCACTCATTGTACTATTTGTCTTCTTTTATGGTCTTAACTTTTTATAAATCTGATGGTAATTGATTAATTAAGGAGATCTAAAACTTCCATTATCAGACCATCTTCTCTCCTTATTGATTTTTCAATATTCTTCCAGTTGTTTCCTTGACTCAAATATTCTGAAACTAATCTCAATCATGCAATTGAACTATGTTATAAATATGAAATCAAGTAACTCCATGTACCAGATATTACTATAACTGGTATAGAGACTGTGACCTCAAGGACCTCTTTGGAGAATTCTGTTAAAACAAATATATTAAAATCAAAGATATATACAGAATAAGTAGGACACAAATATAAGAGAGAAAGGAATAGAATTAATATGGATTCAGGAAGGCTCTCAGTAAAAGAAATGCTTAAAAAAATAAAAGTTTTTCATATTCCATTCAGCTTTCAAAAAGGATTTTTTTCTAAAAAAAAAACAAAAAACAAAAAACAAACAAACAAAAAAAAAACAGGTGACACCATCTCTTATTATTTTGCTATTCAAAAGCTTTAATGGGTTCCAGCTAGTTCTGGGATCAAATAAATCATGTATTTTAAAAAGATTTTTACAACCTGTACCCTCCCTATCTAGTATCACAATTTTCACCCCTTCATGTACTCTCTTATCCATTTATTCAGATTTGTCACTCAAATGCAATATCTTGGACTCTTGGAACTTTTACTAACTGTCTTTTATACCTGGAATGATTCCCTTCTCATCTCCACTACTGACATTGCAGGTTTTGTTTAATTCTCACATCATAACACCCCTATGAAACACTCCCCCATATCTCTTCTCGGAGATTATCTCCTATTGATATTTATGTGTGTCTTCTATATTATTTGGGGAGCTATTAATGGGCCTGGATGTTTTCCCAATTACAATGAGAGTTCCATGAGGCAAAGCTATTTTTGTATCACATGTTTAGAAGTAATTGGCATATATAGGAACAACACATAAATGCTTTTTGACTCACTGACTGATATATATATATATATATACATATATATATATATATTTAATTTTCTGGGTAGCATTACACAAATCTCCTTTTCAAATCTTGTTTAGAATATATGACATAGAAGCTATTAAAATAGTTCAAATTAACTACATATTGGCTATTCTTCAAATGACTCATACATAATACTTTCAAATAACTTTTGCATCATGGTAATGATTTTTTTACTTTTAATATATTATTAATATTTAATATTCACTTCTATTTTTTTCTTTCATCTCTATGTATAATAACTCATCCATATCTTTTCCTCCATGGTTATTGCTATGACAATGATGAAAATACAAACTGTTACATGAAAGTATTGAAATATTTTCTTACTTTGTCAAATATTATTTGAAATATTTGACAAATATTATTTGCTTTTTGAAGTAAAATTGTTCTGTCAATTTCAACTCTACTATCCATCTGAAGTATAATGTTTTAAAGTTTTATTCTTATGTCCTTTTCATTGTCAAAATTATTTGGCATACTGAAGCTGATTTTTAAAAAAATGTTAGAAAGAATTTCTAGTGGATGTCCCAAAAAGTAGTTTTGTTATTTCAATTCTATAAGTTTTCCCTGTTCAGATTTTAGTACTTCCTCAATTTTAATTATTTCATCTAATCTGTGTTTAGTATTTTAGTTTATTTATTCTTGTTATCATGGATTTATCTGTGATATGTTGTTGCATGACTTATTTTAAATGTTCTATAGATGAGTTATACAAATCCTTCATTTACAATTGAAATGATTTCTGATTGTTTTGCTGAATAATACTAATGCATCTTTGAAATATATCCATTTCATGTAGATTCATTGTATGTCTGCTTTTTGGCACTGATAACTCTGCCTAATCATTCTCAACTGGTAAACTATTGGGAATTTCTCATATGGTTTTCTAGTTACCTTCTCTTCCCAAGGTAACAATGCTCACTCATTTTTCCTTCATATCAAGATGATAATCATGATATTTTCAGTTGTGAAAGGTTTGTCATCCCATATTACTCCATCAGTTTGTTAGTTAGTTTGTTTGCTTTTTTTATTCTCAATAATCATGCAGACAGGAATGTTATACCACTCAGTAGTAGTAGCAGAGTCCAATTTGTCAGATAGTTATAGTTCTTAGGTTATGTAAAGGTGGCACAATAGTTCTGATTGGCATTTAAAAAAACTTGCTCTTCTCTTCCTTCACTATATTGTGAAAAAAGGTTAGAGGTTTAGAAATTATAACCAGTTTAGTAGTGGTAGTAGTAGTGGTGGTGGTGGTGGTGGTGGTGTTGGTGGTGGTAGTGGTGGTGGTGCTTGTAGTGATAGAAGTAATAGTGGTGGTAGTAGTAGTAGTACTAGTAATAGTAGTGGTAGTAATAGTGATAATAGTAGTAGAGGTACTAGTACCAGCACCAGTGGTGGTAAATGTTAATGTTGTTAGTATTAAAATTATCATATAAATCAAACTAAATCATAGGTTACCTTAATGACACAGTGTAATAATGTAGTTAGAATATTGGACAACTTCTAAAACAGTATAAAAATATGAAATATTTAAATTTATTCTTTGTTAAGTTTAAGGTTTCTTGGGAAATGTAAAAAATGTCCACAGAGTCACAAAATCTTAAAGTTAGAAGGAATGTCACCAAGGTTACCACAAAATAGACAGAACTTACTTAATAAACATTATTTTTACTCTTCCACTTTATGCAAGTAAGAAGGAAGCTATTGTTTCCTAGAATAGTTCATTTTCCTTTGAAGTAGTTATAATGGTAATAAAATTTTGTTTTTATTTTATAAAAATTTAACCTCTAACTTCCTGCATGCAACCATTTGTTCCTATTTGTCCTCTGAGGAAAAATAAACAGAAAAAAGTCTAATAACATTTGCACATGACAAAGCTTTAAATATTTTAAAACATTTATTATTATCTCCTATTTTATAGATGAAAAAATAGTGGCGCCAAACCATTAACTGAGTAGTTTAGAATATATGCATGTACACACACACACACACACACACAAAACCATGCATTGGGGCATATGCTCATATATGCACATGCACATATACATACACATACACACATGTATATACATGCATATATACATATTATATATAAGCTGACCTCATCTTAATTGTTTAGTATTTTATTTTTCATTTAATTATGAAATAGATTCAAATGTTATTTTTGTATAAATATTATTACTAAATTAAATGTATGTACATGCCATCAATTGTTTTTTTTTTCAAATTTGGTTTGATTGCAGATGATTTAATGACTTGAACTTTTTATGGAATTGTCTAGAATTCTTTCACTTTGGCATATCTGCAGTTCTAATTGTCAGTAAGGTCAAGATCAATTTATCAAATAATATTATTTCAAAATGATATTTCCAAATGAATTAAACAATATTAGTTGTAATAAAGATTATCAAATACTTCAACCACCAAGAATATGATACCTTTCTTTATTCTTCCTATTTCTTTATTTGTTTGTAAATCTGAGGGAGAAATTTTAATCCTAGAAGGAGAAAAACAAAACAGTATCTATAATTTTTTTTTACCTCTATCACTATCAATAAAATTTGGAATACCCGTCCTCTTGGGCTAATATTTTAAACAATGTTTTGCTTCAAAGCTCTCAAGATAATGATGATTTACATTTTCTAGTTTGGCAATAATAAAACTACAAATAAAACAGTGAAAAGGATAATAAAAGCTTAATTAATTAAAAAAAACAATTCCACAAATTCCAATTCATTTCACAGCAGGAATTTAGCCTTGTAAATGTGGTTAGGCTACCATTGCTATATTCAGTATTCCACATGTGCCATTTAACAATAAAGAACAATATTTATGCACTAATTATTTATATACTATTTCTTTCAAGATTAATCCTTACAAGCTGTTAAAAAGGATTCTTCCAAAATCCTGAGACAAGGTTGTTTTCCTCCTTTATTAGTCAGAAAAGAATCAAGAATGTTTCAAAAGTTTGAGAAAGACAAAGAGATACAGAGACAAAGAGAGAGACAGAGACAGATAAAGAAGCAGACACAGAGACACAGAGACAGAGACACAGACAGAGAGAGACAGAGAGAAGAGAGAGATAAATAGATAACACCTTATCTAAGCTCCCCACTTTTCTCACCCCTTCTGTCCCTTAATGGCCACCCACTGTATAATAATTGCAAAGATGGAACAAGAATTCAACTAACCATGGCAACAATCCAGCCTAACATATCTAGTGATGCACTTGTAATACTATATAAAATAATCATACTTTTATTTATTCCTTATCCTATATTTAAATAACTCAGAGTTTTAAGATTCATTGCCCATTCACCTAGAAAATATACTCAGATCATTCTGCTTATAATTAACACTGACATTTTTTCTGAAAAAAGAAATATAAACAATGGTGATAATGTATTATTTTAATAGTCCTGGCTATCAGAATATTAATTCTCATAAGAACTTCTCTAGCCCTCCCAAAGCACAAAATGCAAATGACACCAAGTCTTTGTTGAATGGGGGGGTATAGATAGCAGTAACATATAATGAGTATTTGTTTGAATTGGAAGGTGTGAAGATGAGGAGAAAGAGATTAGTATTATTGTGTAAGAACATCCTAGACTCTGGGCAATTGTAATTATATAGTATTTTCTTTTGGGATTACTTGTTTATTTGTCTATTGGTGTTTGTCTTAACTTTTAAAATTAAAATCTTGATGAAAAGAAAGTTCCTCCCTTAAACCAATACTCTGCAGTCCCAGAAAGGACTCCTGAGGACAATGTGGGGTTTTATGAAGATTTTTTTTAAAAATCAACTTTAACTTTATTGTATTCCCCACTTTTCTCCTTCCTTTGCTCTGGTTAGAAGAAAATTAATTTAGAAAATAAAATGAAGTAGCTCCCTACAGTCTTCCAAATTGTTTCCATTGTACTTTATACAAATTAAATTTGGTAATCTTGACTGTGGTATATTTTAGTGTTGTTTAAAGCTTAGCAGAGTGTGGAACAATGTCTTTAATTGCTCTCTGTGCAAGTGAGTTTTATTGCAATCTTGGTAAGAATACTTTATAAACTTTGAAGAAAGTACTCCATAAACTAAAGCAATTTCAATATATAATGAAAGACTGGTTTTTAGGGGTTGAAGGTGAAAAATTTCATTCTCTTATATTTAACAACAAAAAAGGAAGAAATTATGTTGCTTGATTGATGTAGCATATTTTAACATATATAATCTATAAGTAGGATATTGGTATATCAATAGATATTGAGGAAAGGAATATTTACTATTTGGTAACATAGTAAAGAAGTGACATTCAAAAAAAATCAGAAGTAAATATTAAAGAAATACACTCATAGGTAAGGTATTATAAATTTCACTGATGTATTTTTTTCATTTGGCCTTCAATTATTGTAAAATTAAATAAAAAAATCTGGGAACAATTAAAAATACTGATCTTTCATAAAAAAGGTGGCCTTATTGCATATAATTTCTCTACTTAGCTACTAAAAGGGTGATAGCTTATAAGTTTATTAGTACATTATAGATTATGCTATGAAATGTGAGATAAAACTTGGTATTCCCAATTTTGTGGCAAGACACAACATATGTGAAGAAAATTCACTTTATATATCTTTCTCTGTTTTGTAATAATATTTATAATGGTTATTGGTAGGAGTGAACCTCTTGTACCTTTAGTATAATTTATTTTTCCTAAATAATCTTGAGACATTTAATGTTATTCTATTATAAATATTCAACTAATTTGTATGTAATTAATTTATAAATGTTTGGTACTTCAAATAAATAAGTGAGAATAACATATCCCTACTGGGATTTAGCTAATTTTTAAGATTTTTGGCAAATACTCTTATCTTAAATAATTTCATATTATACTAAAGGCTAAACTAGTTTTTGGCAACTTTAACTCAATTTGAATGAGTCAGCATGTCATTCAAGACAGATCTAAATTGTTCTGTATGTTGTAATCAAAATGTATGGAAAATTTAGAATCCTTGTTCTATATTAATTTGGAAGATCTGTAATTTTGTCATAAGATCAACCTCACAATAGGTATAAATAAAACTCCAATTCAGCTTATTTTTTTTAAATTATAAAGGCCTAACAAAAGGACTTTGTAATCTATCTTAATCTATTTTGTATAGAGAGACGCTAAGAACTAGTGAGGAAATAATATGAAAATAATGGTGCATGTCTCACCACAGATAAATTTTGAATATATGACCCAGGACAAGTCAATATACTAACAATGTACCAAATATCCTAAGCAATATAAATTTGAGCAATTTATTTCTTTTTCTAAGTGTGTTTTAAATTATTTATTAATTTTAAACTTTTTCCCTTAAAATATTAGTTCTAAATTCTCTCTCCATCCTATTACTATCTTCCACTCACTGAGAAAGTAAACAATATGATGTCAGGCAAAATTAACTTCCCTATTAGCCATATTTTTATTTATTTATTTTTTATTAACACTTTTTATTTGCAAAACATATGTATGGGTGGTTCTTTAACATTAACCCTTACAAAGCTTTCTGTTACAAATGTTTTCCCCCTACTCCCCACCCCTCCCCTAGATGGCAGGATATCCACTACATGTTAATTATGTAATTATAATACATACTAGATAGGATAAATTATATGACAAATACAATACATGTATACATATCTATACAGTTATCTTACTGCACAAGAAACATCAGATCTAGAAAGAGAAGAAGAAAAAACAACCTAAGAAGGAAAACAAAATGCATGGAGATATTCACAGAAAGCGTTAAAATGCTGTGTTGTGGTTCACAATCAGCTCCCACAGGCCTCTCTCTGGATATATATGACTATCTTCATTGCTGAACAATAGGAACTGGTTTGAATCACATCATTGTTGAAGAGAACCATGTCCATCAGAATTGATCATCATATAGTCTTGTTGCTGTGTATAATGTTCTCCTGGTTCTGCTGATTTCACTCAACATCAGTTCATGCAAGTCTCTCCAGGCCTCTATAAAATCATCCTGTTGGTCATTTCTTACAGAATGATAATATTCCATAACATTCATATACCATAATTTATTCAGCCATTATCCAAT
>JAJPUD010033409.1:0-11377 GCA_023553655.1 Myrmecobius fasciatus
CAAATCCACTACAGAAGGTTTATCATCCAATTGAGGACTTCCATTTTAAAAACTTGGATTTCTGTGTCCACAAACAGCTTGGAACTGTTTTAAGTCTTCTGTAGCAGTTTAATATTATATAGCTTGCTCTACTCCTTTCATTCAATTCTAGATCCAGCTCATTGTCTGTCGGATATGTCCATGGTACATATGTTCATGGATTTACTCATTGGGTTGCCTTTCTTACTGTATTTCATAGGCTGGACAAAAGACAGTCTTCATTTATTTGACTTTTTCTACATAGATTGTTAGGAATGAACAGATGAGAATAATTTCTTTCTATGGCCATGAAGACAGCTGAACCAGGTGTTGTGGAGTGCTTAGAACTGGCCAACATTGAAAATGTCAAAGTCATCTACTGTGTTGTGGGCCATTGTCAGTTGTCCTGATTTTGTCTTACTACTGGGTTTTAATGAATCAGGAAGAGAGAGTGAGGTGAATAACTTTGTGCACCTTGTTTCACACATATTAAGACTTTGATATTGTTGGTCCCATTCAAGAATCTGAAAAGACAACAATGTAGATTAATTCGATCTTTTGAATTAAGGGATTGGTCTAAGATTAGTCTAATCAGTTTGATGCTATCAACAAACAGAAGTATCTGACACTTGTACTCATTTAGAGGGAAGCCCTATTGCTTTAGAGATGTACACAGGATATGGTGGTGGCAAACTCCTTCTGTGAAGTATTTTCTATCTGGTTTATGCCTCAATTATTTGTAATAAGAACACCTGAAATATTTATGTGATTGTATTTCTTAAGAAATCTTGTGTAGGGGCAGCTAGGTGGCACAGTGGATAGAGCATCAGCCCTGAAGTCAAGAGTACCTGAGTTCAAATCTGGTCTCAGACACTTAACATTCCCTAGCTGTGTGACTCTGGGCAAGTCACTTAACCCCAATTGCCTCAGCAAAAAAAGCAAAAAAAAAAAAAAAAAAAAAAAAAAAAAAAAAAGAAGAAGAATAGAGCTCTATCAAGTTTAAGTGGCCAGATGATATGAGTAGACAATTTTCAAAAGGAGAAATATAAGCTATCTACAAGAATATCAAAGAATGCTCCTAAAATTAGTAATAAGAGAAATATAAATTAAAATAATTCTGAGGTTATATCCCACATTTTTCAGATTAGTAAAGATGACAAAAAATGAAAATGGTAAATATTTGTTATTTGAAGGTACCACATAAGGTAATTAACTGTTGGTGGAATTGTTAATTGTTCCAGTCATTCTAGCAAATAATTTGAGAAGTCACAGAGTTGTATATACCCTTTAATCCAAATGGCAATGAGTATTTATTTCCAAAGCACAGAGAATGGTCTTATAAATACAAAATATAACAGAACTTTTTGAGATAATAAAAAACTGGAAGGAAAGTGGGTGCTTAATAAAGGAATGATTAAATAAATTGTGGTATAGTATGTAAACATAAAGTAATTAAAACTAGAAGAACAATTTACACCATGACCACAAAAATGTGAAAGAAAATAACCTTGAATGACTTTAGAATTCCGATCAATGCAGTGATAATTGGTAAATTCAAAGAAATAATGACAAACTTTTTTATGCATTTTCAAATATGTTTTGCCTAATTATATTTATTGTTACAAAAGAGAATTATCAGATAAGGAGATGGAAGAAGGAAGATACCGAGGAGATAGTCATTGGGAATACACAGTGATGTAAAACAAAAAGAAAGAAAAGTACTGGTAGTGCATGCCTGTAATCCATATCTACTGAATAGGCTGAGACTGGAGAATTGTTTGATCTCAGAAGCAATTGCTGTGAACTAAACCAATTAGGTATCTATACTCAGCCTGCTACCAATAAGGTAAGACCTCAGGAAATTAGTTTGGGGAGAAAATCATCAGGCTTCCTAGGATGGGGTGTACTGGCCCAGGGCAGAAACAGTATATATCAAACATCCTGTGTTGATCAGTAGTGGGATTGGGTCCATAAATGACTACTGCACTTCCAACCTGGACCTAATCTCGAAAAAGGAGGGAAGACAAAAGAAAAGAAGAAAAGGAAGGAGGAAAAAAGAAGAGAGTAACTAGTAAGTAAAAGTATTTTTAAAAGAGAAAAAAGGTTGAAAAATATTGGACAAAGCAAACATGGATTCTTGCACAGAATGAAACTGATTATACCTTAACATATAAGAAACAGATTCTTACTGAAAAAGAAATTATTTATGAATTAACTGTTTGTGTATCATTAGACAATGCATTGATTAGGGAAAAGGTAAAAAACAAAGGATAAAAATGAGAAGTTGCTGCATGAAATCACAAAAGCTTTGACCCACCTATTTAACACATTTATAATATCTACAACCCAACCCAATAGAATATAAACTCCTTGAGGGCAGGGACTATTTCATGGTTATCTTCAGTATCTACAATGCCTTGAATATAGTGGCACTAAACATATGGTTGCTTGATTCAATTAAATGTGAAGAAGCTATTGATTCCAAAAGTGGAAAAAGGATTTCTAGGGTCAGTACTCTTGTTCATTTCTTCTCATTCCCATCACTGGTGGAGTTGGTATTAATTTAAGGAGATATAAATAAATCCATCCCACTGTTTCCAGAATATTCTGAGAAAATTAAAATGAATAATTTGGGTGCTTTGTAAATTCAAATTTATGTATATGACATGCCATCTGTGTGTCTAAGAAAGTACAATGAGATTAGAACTTGGTATTGCTAATAGGTCTTTTGTAACAGAGTGAAGGGAATCTTACTTGTTGGGTAAACTTTTGAGTTCATTAGGTTGTAGGGTGAGGAAGTCTTCTTGTCTGGTACCATGATCACTAGAATTTTTATGTAAGGAGAATTATGCCTCTTGCTATAATGAATATGAAAAAATAAAAAGACCTAAGGTCACACTACGAAGTCTGGCAGAATGGGACTAAGTAAAGGAGTGATGCATATTACTAGATGATAAAATCTATGCAGAACTATAGAAGGAGTGACAAAGATAATCAATACATAGTGTCAAATATAAGGAGTGCTATATTATTCTAAGAGGAGTTCTGACCGGGAGAAATACCTGACTTCTATTGAATCCTTGTCTTATTATAACTGTAACTGAGGTTCTGTAAATATCTTTTGGAAAAGGCTGTTCATTCGACTGTCAAAAAAAAAGCACAATTCCAAGAATCCTGTTGTGAGATCTATTTTGTTTTATCAGCTCTTTAATGAATTATTACTTCGTTAATTTTGTGAAATGCATGTTTACAAGAATAGTTGCCATCAGAACACTGGAAAGTTTCAGGTAGTAATTTCCACAGATTTTTTGAGTAAAAGTATGAGTCATAGAGATGAAAAAGTGAACCAGAACCCTCTAAATTGTAAAATTTCTGACACAAGGGTTAAATATTGAAGGGCTTGCCTGGAATTCAATAAAGTACAGGCATGAATTTGCAATTGTCATATATAGAGAGCTCTCTTTGCAAATCCTAAGCCTGTACATGAGCCTATGGACTTGCTACTGTCACATGCTGCTGTGCTAGAGGTGGGTGACAGAAGTGGATTTTTACTTATTTTGGAGCACAGGAATTAATATGTATAATCCAAAAAAAATTATTGTGGATAAATTTATTGCCTTTTGAGGGAACATATATGTAAGTGTATAAATATCATATGTATATATACACACATATGTTTGCTTTTGTTTGTCATTTGTTTTTGGAGAACAAATCACGAGTGATGTGTTGATTCATGAATCTGACTTAAGTGAGGCAGAGTTGCACAAAGTTATCAGTCTTACTCTCTTTTTCAGTCATCAAAGCTTACTGATAAGTCAAAAGTTAAGATAATTGTCAATGGCCTGGGATGCAGTGGATGATCTTGACCAAATTCTAAGCTCTCTAAAATGTTTGCTTCAATTGCCTTCATGGTTTTTGTAACAAGATATTCTCATCTGTCCATTCTTGTGTAGAAAGTCTTGGGGTAGACAACCTTTAACTCACTGGCAGGTCTGAGGCCTATCAGTTACCCTCAACTAATTTAATTTATCTGCCAAGACAGTTTTACTGAGTGTGCCTGCTGTGTATGCTTTAACTTTTTGGAGCCACAAGACAGAGTTGGGTAACAGGTGGACATTTAAAATGGATGAACAGTCCTGAAAAGGGTTTGACAAGTCACCACACTTGAGGTACCGGTCCTTCCTAAATACCCCATATATGTGTGGGTGGATGTGTAAGTGTGGGTGTGGGTGTGTATTGTATGTGTGTGTACACACACTCATATATACTAATTTGTCTTTTAGAAATTTATTCTGTCACACAGAATGAATGTGCATATATATAAATGCATATAATTAAAAACATGCTATAAAAAGTGTGTGTATAACTATATGCATGAGTGTACATATATGCACACACATGCAGTTAGATATTACCACAGCTCCAATAATGTGTATCAAAGCTGCTCATTTCTTTTATGATTCACTTTTCACTGCCAAGAAAAATTATTTCTATTTAGTACTATAAGAAAATCTCATTCAAAGTTACTATAAAATATATAAAATGTTTGGGAGTTAAATTGTCAAGACACCTATAAAATTTATACAAATATAATTGCATGAAAATCAATAGGATACCCATCAATTGGGGAATGACCAAACAAGCTGTAATATACTATTACAATGGAACATTATCATGCTGTAAGAAATTACAAGTAGCCATTCTCCAATCGATAAATGGTCAAAGGATATGAACAGACAATTTTCAGAGGATGAAATTAAAACTATTTGTAGTCATATGAAAAGGTGCTCCAAATCACTATTGATCAGAGAAATGCAAATTAAGACAACCCTGAGGTACCACTACACACCTGTCAGATTGACTAAAATGACAGGAAAAGATAATGATGAATGTTGGAGTGGATGTGGGAAGGCTGGTACACTGATTTATTGTTGGTGGAGCTGTGAACGGATCCAACCATTCTGGAGAGCAATTTGGAGCTATGCTCAAAAAGTTATCAATCTGTGCATACCCTTTGACCCAGCAGTGTTTCTATTGGGCTTATATCCCAAAGAAATCATAAAGGAGGGAAAGGGACCCACATGTGCAAGAATGTTTGTGGAAGCCCTTTTTGTAGTGGCTAGAAACTGGAAAATGAATGAATGCCCATCATTTGGAGAGTGGCTAAATAAATTATGGTATATGAATATTATGGAATATTATTGGTCTGTAAGACACGACCAGCAGGACGATTTCAGAGAGGCCTGGAGAGACTTGCATGAACTGATGCTGAGTGAAATGAGCAGTACCAGGAGATCATTATAAACAGCAACAACAATACTATATGACGATCAATTCTGATGGACATGGCTCTCTTCATCAATGAAATGTTTCAAACCACTTCCAATTGTTCACTGAAGAAAGCCATATACACCCAGAGAGACGGTTGTGAAATATGGACCACAACATAACATTTTCATGCTCTCAACTGATGTTTGCTTGCATTGTGTTTCATTTATCTGATTTTTCTTTCTTGTAGATACGATTTTTCTTGCACAAGAATGATAAGTGTGGAAATATGTATACATATATTCGATTTGTCAAGTATTTTAACATAATTAACATGTAGTGGATATCCTGCCATCTAGGGGAGGGGTGGGGAGTAGGGAGGAAAATTTGTAACAGAAAGCTTTGTAAGGGTTAATGTTGAAGAATTACCCATACATGTTTTGCAAATAAAAAAAATAAAAAAAGAAATAAAAAAGAAATTACAAGCAGTTTATTTTCTCTCATTTTTTTTCCCTTTTGGATCTGATTCTTCTTGTGCAGCAAGATAATTGTGTAAATATGTATGCCTATATTGGATTTTACATATATTTTCACCATGTTTAAAAAAAGAAATAATAAGCAGGATGATTTCAGAAAAAATCTGGAAAGACTGAACTGATGAATAGTGAGAATATTGTATACAGTAAGAGCAATATTATTTGATTAAGAACTGTGATTGTCTTAACTATTGTCCAAAATACAATAATCCAAGACAATCCCAAAGGATTAAAGATGAAACATATTATGTGCCTCCAGACAAAGAACAGATATTATTTAAAAACAGACTGAAGCATAATTTTTTTATTCTTTTATCTTTTGTACAAAATGACTCCTATGGAAATGTTTTATATAATTACATAAGTATAACCTATATTTGACATTACCATGTCAGGGAGGAAAGAGAAGAGGAAGGAAGGGAAACACAGAATTTGGAACTCAAAATTATACATAAAAATGTTAAACAATTTAAAAAAAAACTTAATTATAAAATGTATATATAGAAAAAAAGAAGGCAAACATTTGAACACAGATTCACTATCCATGGTTGAATTGTGTCAAAATAATTAAAATAATGATACTATCTGAACTGATTCATAGATTTAATGTTATCAAATCATCAAGGGAATGCTTTATAGATTTAGACAAAACATTAATAATATTCATTTGGAAGAGATAAATGTCTAAAATCTCAAAGGTAATATTGAGACAAAAATACAAATGAATGGTACATGGCATTATCAGGCCACATAACATATAATGAAACAGTAGTCAAAAATGGTTTGCTATTTAAAAAAAATAAAAGAAATATTAATAAATTTGAGTTCATTAAATATCTACTATGTACCAGGACCGATTATAGGCACTAGGTATACAAATATAAAGGATGAAACAATATCCACTTGCAAAAGATGACATTCTATTGAGGGAAATAATAAATAAATTCATGTATACATGTAAAACATAAAGAGAATAAATACAAATAAATGTAGAATGATTAAATACAATGTAATTTTAAAAGGAAGATACCACCATCTGAGGAGATAAGGTAAAGTTTCATGTTTCAGTTACACCTTGAAGGAAAAGAGGGATTCTAGGGGGCAGAGCCAACATGGTGGAATGAAGACAAGACTCTCTGTGACCTCCTCTGACCTTTTCTCAAACCAACAGCAGATTAAGCCTCTGAACTGGTTCTGGAGTCAAAGCATCCCCAAATATTTGGAGTACAACACATTCCCAGAAGAAGTTACCTTGGAACAATTTCAGAACAGGTCTGTTTCAGTTGGGCAGGGGGGAGTTTGCCAAGCTCAGAAGGCAGCTCCTGGGGGGTGGAGCCAAGATGGCAGAGTGAAAATGTGACTCTCTGCGTCCTCCTCCGATCTTCTCTCAAACCAACAATAAAATAAGCCTCTGAACTGATTTTCAAGTCAACGAATTCGGAAATATTTGGACACTGCTCTCTGAAGAGCTTCAGGACTATCACACCAAGGAAAAGATTCTGCTAGCAGCTAGAAAGAAACAATTCAAATACCGAGGATCAATAATTAGAATCACACAGGATCAGTCAGCCTCCACATTGAAGGATCGAAGGGCCTGGAACCAGATATTCCGAAGGGCAAAGGAACATGGATTACAACCAAGAATAACCTATCCAGCTAGAATGAGCATTATCCTCCAGGGAAGAAGATGGTCATTCAATGATATAGGTGAATTTCACCTATGTCTAATGAAAAGACCGGATCTGAACAAAAAATTCGACATCCAAACACAGAACTCAAGAGATGCATAAAAAGGTAAAAAGGAAAGGACTCTTGAGAACTTTATTTTTACTAGGGGGATACTTAAAGTTTGGGGGTATAATTAACTAGATACTGGAAAAGGTTGTCATACTGGGGAAAAGAGGGAAAAAATGGTAAAATAAGATCTAAATAAAAGGAGGTAAAAACAAGATAAAATCACTTGAAGAGGCAAAGAAAACCTAATATAATTGAGAGAAAGAGGGGAGGGAGATGAGCATTGAGTAAATTTTACTCTCATCAGGTTGGGCTCTAAAAGTGTATGTCAGATACTTGATTACACATAGAAACTTGTATGTTGCTTGAGGGAAGTGGGAGGGAAAGGAGGAAAAAGAAAGTGATAAATTGTTAGAAGGGAAAATAGAAGAATCAGGGGAAAGGAGTTAAGAAAAGGGGGAGGGGATGTAAAGGGTGGTGGATTGTTTGGGAGAGGGGGTCATCAAAAGCAAAGTACTGAGGAGGGGGGAAGGGAGAAAGGGGAAAGGAAAGGGGAAAACATAACTTGGGTAACTAAGATGGCAGGAAATAAAGAATTAGTTATTCTACTGTAAATGTGAATGGGATGAACTCTCCCATAAAGTGGAAGCGGATATCAGACTGGATTAAAAACCAGAATCCCACAATATGTTGTCTACAAGAAACACATCTAAAACATAGTGACACATATAGGATGAAGGTAAACGGCTGGAGCAGAAAATATTATGCTTTAGGTGAACAAAAAAAAGCAGGGGTAGCAATCCTTATCTCAGATCAAGTAAAAGCCAAGATAGATCTAATCAAAAGAGATAAGGAAGGAAACTATATTTTATTAAAGGGTACCATAGATAATGTAGCAATATCTATACTAAATATATATGCACGAAGTGCAATAGCACACAAATTCCTAGGGGAGAAATTAAGAGAGATGTAAGAAGAAATAGACAGCCAAACGATACTAGTGGGGGATCTCAACCTTGCTCTCTCAGAATTAGATAAATCAAACCACAAAATAAACAGGAAAGAAACTAGGGAGACAAACCAATTGTTAGAAAAGGTAGGTATGATAGATCTATGGAGAAAGTTGAATTGGGACAGTAGGGAGTTTACTTTTTTCTCAGCAGTCCATGGAACCTATACAAAAATTGACCATGTCTTAGGGCATAAAAACCTCAAACTCAAATGCAGAAAGGCAGAAATAGGAAATGCATCTTTTTCAGATCATGATGCAATAAAAATCACATGCAATATAAGGCCAGGAGAAAATAAACCAAAAGTTAATTGGAAATTAAATAATCTAATCCTGAAGAATGAATGGGTGAAAGAGCAAATCATAGACACAATCAATAATTTCATCCAGGAGAATGACAATAAGGAGACAACATACCAAAATTTGTGGGATACGGCCAAAGCGCTTATAAGGGGCAATTTTATACCTCTAGATGCTTACTTCCATAAAAGAGAAAGAAAAGATCAACGAATTGGGCTTATTATTAAAAAAACTAAAAAAAAGAAGAAATTAAAAACCCTCAATTAAATACCAAATTAGAAATTCTAAAAATAAAAGGAGAAATTAATAAAATTGAAAATAAGAAAACTATTGAATTAATAAGTAAAACTGAGTTGGTTGTATGAAAAAACCAACAAAATACATAAGCCTTTAGTTAATTTGATAAGAAAAAGGAAAGAGAAAAATCAAATTGTTAGTCTCAAGAATGATATGGGAGAACTTTCCTCCAATGAAGAGGAAATTAGAACAATAATTAGAAGTTACTTTGCCCAACCTTATGCCACTAAGTTTGATAATTTAAATGAAATGGAGGAATATCTACAAAAATATAGATGGCCCAGGTTAACAGAAGAGGATATAAATTATTTAAATAGCCCCATATTAGAAAAAGAAATAGAACAAGCTATTAACCAACTCCCTAAGAAAAAATCTCCAGGGCCAGATGGATTTACATGTGAATTCTACCAAACATTCAAAGAACAATTAATTCCAATACTATACAACTTATTTGAGAAAATAGGGACAGAAAGTATATTGCCAAATTCCTTCTATGAGACAGATATGGTGCTAATAGCTAAATCAGGTAGGGTGAAAACAGAGAAAGAAAACTATAGACCAATTTCCCTAATGAATATTGATGCAAAAATTTTAAATAAGATATTAGCAATGAGATTACAGAAAGTCATCCTCAGGATAGTAGACTATGACCAAGTCGGATTTATACCAGGGATGCAGGGCTGGTTCAATCCTAGGAAAACGATCAGCATAATTAATGATATTAATAACCAATCTAACAAAAAACATATGATTATCTCAATAGATGCAGAAAAAGCCTTTGATAAAATCCAACACACTTTCCTATTAAAAACACTAGAGAGTATAGGAATAAATGAGCTTTTCCTTAAAATGATCAGTAGCATCTATTTACAACCATCAGCAAGCATCATATGTAATGGAGACAAACTAAAACCATTCCCAATAAGATCAGGAGTGAAACAAGGCTGCCCACTGTCACCATTACTAGTTAATTTTGTATTAGAAATGTTAGCTTTAGGAATAAGAGAAGAAAGAGAGATAAAAGGAATCAGAGTATTTAATAAAGAAACCAAATTATCACTCTTTGCAGATGACATGATGATATACTTAAGAGAACCCTAGAGACTCAACTAAAAAACTACTAGAAACAATTCCCAACCTTAGCAAAGTTGCAGGATTCAAAATTAATCCACATAAATCATCAGCATTTTTATACATTACTAACAAAGTTCAGCAGCAAGAGATACAAAAAGAAATTCCATTCAAAATAACTGTTGATAGTATAAAACATTTGGGAATTTATCTGCAAGGGATAGTCAGGAACTATATAAACTAAACTACAAAACACTTTCCACACAAATAAAATCAGACCTAGTCAATTGGAAAAACTTAAAATGCTCATGGGTAGGCCGAGCAAATATAATAAAAATGACAATACTACCCAAACTAATTTACTTATTTAGTGCCATACCAATCAAACTCCCAAGAAATTATCTTACAGATCTAGAAAAAATAGTAGCGAAGTTCATTTGGAAGAACAAAAGGTCAAGGATTTCAAGGGGATTAATGAAAAAAAAGGCAGATGAAGGTGGCCTTGCTGTACCAGATATAAAACTGTATTATAAAGCAGCAGTCATCAAAACCATTTGGTACTGGCTAAGAAATAGAGCAGTCGATCAGTGGCACAGGATAGGATATCAGGACAATCTAGGCAATAACCTTAACAATTTGGTGTTTGATAAACTCAAAGACCCCAGCTTTTGCGATAAGTACTCACTATTCGGCAAAAACTGCTGGGAAAATTGGAAACTAGTCTGGAAGAAATTAGGGCTTGACCCATACCTAACACCACATACCAAGATAAGATCTAAATGGGTTCAAGATCTAGATATAAAGAGTGATTTTGTAAGCAAGTTAGAGGAATGTAATATAGTTTACCTCTCAGACCTGTGGAGATGGAATAAATTTATGTCCAAAGAAGATCTGGAACTGCTAATTGAACACCAGATGGATAATTTTGATTATATTAAGTTAAAAAGTTTCTGTACAAACAAAACTAATGCAGACAAGATTAGGAGGGAAGCATCAAACTGGGAAATCATCTTTACATTGAATGGTTCTGATAAAGGCCTCATTTCTAAAATATATAGAGAATTGTCTCATATATATAAGAATTCAAGCCAATCTTCAAAAGATAAGTGGTAAAGGGATATGAACAGACAATTTTCAGATGATG
>JAJPUD010033410.1:0-11377 GCA_023553655.1 Myrmecobius fasciatus
GGCAAGGGTCAATGTTGAAAAATTATCCATGCATATGTTTTGAAAATAAAAAGTTTTATTAAAAAAAGAATTGAATGTATCCTACCCAGAGAAATTAAAAAGCCACATGGAATAATGAAAAAAAATTGCTGTATATGTAACCAGGGAAAAATAAAATACTAAATAAAACTAGACCTCCTGATTTGAAATTCAAGGTTCTTTCCACCAGTTTCACATTCCATTGTTTTATTCAATCATTGCTGTTCTACCAACTCTGACAAGCCAATTGTTAAATTGTTGGTATGAGCATTTATACAGGATAAGTTTTAGTTCAGGCCTGCAAATTCATCAATATAGAATGCATTGCAAGGAAATTCCTCTTACTAATGCAGACTGCATTGGTTCTGCAACTTTAATGTCTTAGAGACTTCTCTTGGGACTCTCAAAGATGAAGTGATTCACTCATGATCACACAATCAATTTGTTTCAGATAGGGCACTTCCATTAAGGTCTTCTTTCCCCACTGACTTAAAAATAGTTCATTTTCTCCAATTACATGTAAAGATAGTTTTCAACATTCATTTCTGTAAGACTTTAAGTTCCATTTTTTTTTTTCCTCTTTGCTGCTTTCCCTTCCTCATCCTCAAAACAGCAAGCAATCTGATATAGGAGTTCTATATGTAAAATCACATTAAATATATTTCTAAATTAGTCATGTTGTGAAATAAAAATTGAATAAAAAGGGAAAACCATGAGAAAGAAAAAAACTGATAATAGTATGCTTTGATTTGCATTCAGTCTCCATAGTTCTTTCTCTGGATGTAGATAGCACTTTCCATCACAAATCTATTGAACTTGTCTTGAATCATTTATTGCTGTAAAGAGCTAGAATTATGGTCTTCTTGACTCCAAAGCTGACTTTCTATTCACTCCACAAAAAATATCTTTCAGAAAAAACACAGACCTCAAGAAGCTTACAACATAATGTGATCTAATAGAACATAAAAAATTACATCTAGTAGAAACCAAAATAACAAAATTGATATCTCTCTTCCACCTATCTTCACCTTCACAAAGTCCCAAGAAATACTTAACTCTATATTAAAATTTCGTTGAAGAATATTAATATTAATTTCTCCTATCCTACAATTAGGTGGCATAATAAATAGAGTGTTAAACCTGAAATCAGAATGATCTGAGTTCAAATCCAGCCTGAAATATTATGTGATCTTGTACAAGTTACTTAATCCTGTTTATCTTAGTTTCCACTTATATAAAATGAGCTGGAGAAGGAAATGGCCAACCACTCCAGTATCTTTACCAAGAAGACCTCAAAATGTCTCTCAAAAAGTCAACAACAACTTCACATTCCACATTTTTCAGGTTAACTATAAAAGCTATGATATTTTATCAATTAATTCCAAGCATTTATTAAATAACAGTTTTATATCAGTCATTATGCTCAGCAAAAAAAATACAAAAACATTACTCAAACTGTTCCTGACCTCAAGAACCTTATGTTTTACTTAACAAGGTAGAAAATCAAGATACTCTTTAATCAGGAGCTTTCCTCAGCCAGCCTCCTGGCCTCTTCCACCCTCTGTAGTCACGCCCTTTATCCCCTTAGCCCACCCATCTTTTAGCAATTAACTTTGTATTGATATGAGGAAGTCAGAAAGATAGTGGAGCTCACATCCTGATAACAGAGCACACCTTGGGGCAAGCCTGTTTTTTAGATCACTTTGAATAGCTCTTTTATCTGAACCAGTAATCTCATCAAGTCTCAGGTCCTCAAGGGAACTGCAAATAATACCTTCTTATCCTCAAGTCAAGACAAACTTCTTATCAGGGTCCCCGAATTTTTGGGCCCTAACAACAGCTTATATATTAAATGTGAAGATTCTCATTCACTTTTTTACATGAGAAGAAAATAATGAAACATACCTAATGATGAATATTTGTTTGTGTAGTCAGACTGACTTAGATGTACACTAGCTTTCAGTTTAATGGATCATAACAGTAGTTTAAATTGCTTCACTTTGCCATTTTCACTTACTATATATGGTCAAATTAATGCTAGCAGAGATTACTTTTCCTGAGGTTAATAGGAATGGCAATTGCATAGGGCTAGAAATGTCTTGTCCTTTAAAAAGTAGATTTTCTATTCTTTTTTGTATAATAGATCACTTATGAAACCCTTCTCAGAATAATGATTTTAAGTAAAAAACAAAATATATTGCATTACAAAGGAGAACAATTATATGGAAATAAATGTCTGCAGTTTTCCCCATCTAAATTCATAGATCCCACCCTGAAATCTATCCATAGATCCTGCAGGGTCTGTGGACTCCAGACTAAACCTCTGCTTTAAATCAATTCAAGTGGAATTGTTCATTCACAAAAATAAAGACTCCAATGTTTGGAAGAAAGTGAAATGAAAACTTTTTAAAATCAGCTACATTTGTTCTTAAATAATACATTAATTGGAATGAGCACACAATTATATTTATGTCTAAGAAATATTCTATATTATTTCTTTGTCATACATTACAAAAAAATCTAAATCAGTCTTGAAATCTGGGCAACTCTCTAAGCCTTTAAGTTTTAGAAAAGCTGCCAAGTTGCATTGTCAATGGAAGTTTCTTATTATGAGCACCATGAAATCACAGATCTGGTTAATATATACTTACACATCTATTATACCTTATATGTGAATATATTTGTAAATATATCTAAATATATGTGCAAATAGATAGACAAAGTTTTAGCCAGACATGCAATTTCTCTAATGTACTAACTAAATATTCCAAAGGACAAACTAACTGAATACAAAATGGCTTTGATAATGCAGCAAAGATTATAAAAGATTATGATTTTCCTCTTTCAGGAATTGACAAATATAATAGAAATTTAAACAAGAAGATGTTACTGATTTGAACATAGTTTAGGGGAAAACTTTGATGTAGAAGCTAATAATAGGATGAAATAAATATTTCAATTATATATACTCTATAAACAATCTTGTATTTTGTCAATGTAGAGAGTTCCTGATGTCTTACATGCAATAAAAATCTTAAATCATCTCTTAGTAGATAAGAATTATATGAGGAATATAGAAGTTTAAATGACTTGCCTAGGATGACATAACTACTAAGTTAGTAACTAAGTAACTAATAACTAAGATGTAGGATGTTAATCTCACTCTTCCTCTTTGAAAGCTTTAGGCTACATTGTCTCAAAATTAAATTATATAAATTTTTTATAGTTTTATAAATAAAAGCAATTCAGTGAGAAGTGGATGACATATGGAACACAAGTATTGCATTAATCATCTCTGACATCATCTTCAGGGAATTAACAAAAACCTATGACTGAATTGTCACTTAATGGATCTGAAAATTTGAAAGCAAACTATGATGGGGAATGGCTGAACAAATTATGGCATTTGAATGTAATGGAATATTATTGTACCACAAGTAATAAGAAAAGAGAATAATGGGGTGAGGGGTGGGAAGAAGAATATTGGGAGGGAGGGAAGGAAGGAATGAAGAAGGGAGGGAGACAGAAGGAGATAAGGAGGAAGGAAGAAAGGGAAGGAAAAAGGAAAAGAAGGGAGGGAGGAAGAAAAGGAGGAGGAGGGGAATGAGGGAGAGAAGAAAAGGGGAGAGGCAGACAGGGAGGGAGGCAGGTAGAGAGGGAAAGAGAGAAGAAAGGACAGAGGGAGGAGGGAAGGAAGAAAGGGGAATAAAGGTAGGAGGGAAAGAAGGAAGAAAGGAGGGAGGGAAGGAGGGAAAGAGAGAAAGAAAAAGAGAGTCCGACAGACAGAAAAAAACAGATAAAGAGATAAATACAATCAGAAAGAGAGATAGAGACAGATTATGGAACTCTTGTAAAGATTTGAAGAACAAAGAATATTTATAAATACTTGCTTCATTTGACATTTGCACACTTTATGCTAAATTTCACATAGACCACTTTTATACTCATAAATGTCTCACTATTTGTTATAAAAACATCAAGTCCTCTAACTAGACATAAAGTGAAGTAGTTCCCTGCTTTAGCTGAATATAAATTATCTGAATCATCAAGGATAGACCAGCAACTCTGATCAATTTTATAAATCAGTTTTTTAAAAATAGTAAAAAGAGGTGGAATGCAAATCAAGAGCCTCTGCTCCCAAATCCAGCCATCCTTCCTTATTCCCAGCTGTTTTGCTGAGAATAATAAAATCACTATCAGATGGTGATGGAAAGTTTAATTTGGGGGGCTCTGACCAACTGCCTTGGATCCCCCCAAAAAAATAGACATGGACTAAATTAGACAATTGACAAGTCCTTATAGAATATTTCACTACTGTTGATACTGGGAACACTTTAATGATTTGACAATACTTCTAGATGCCATAATGGAGTTACCAGTAAGTAGGAACATTAAACTAATAACAGTGAAATAAATACCCCAAAAGTATCACTGCCTCTTTGAATTAATAAAGACAAAAAAACCCACTGAATTTTCTTAAGTATTGAAGGTATGTGTGTGTGTGTGTGTGTGTGTGTGTTATGTATGTTTGCTTCCTATGAAAACAATATTTATTTTTGAACTCTCTGAGAACCTCAACTGTTGAGGACTATTAGATATTCCCAAGCAACATTATGAGAAATTCAAAATGAAATTTTCTTTAGTCCTTAAACCTTCCAGATTTCTGTCTGTATTGGGAACACAGGGATCAAATAATTTGTCATGTGATATTTAACAAAGTAAGAGTATTTAAAAGGCCAGTCTTTGCTAAGGTATAAAAGGCAACTTAAAAACAAACAAGAGAAATGAATAAATTAAAGCTAAAAGAAACCACTGAAATTTGGAGGAAAATGTAACTGTAGACTCCCCCATTTTGTTTGCTTTGCTATTTCTTCCCATTTAAATAAAAAAAAAAGGTTTTATTCATTTTCATCATCACTGCTCCAGTTTTCAACATTTTTGTTGTCATTATTCCCAGTCTTCCTCAAAACATCATCTTCATTGTAATGTCCTGGTATGAAAAGCACAGAGACAGGCCGTATGTAAGTTCTGCATGTAAGATAAATACGGGGCACAATTTCATGGGGAGAAAAGTATGCTTTATATTTGAGACCATTATTATTAAGTTCTGGTTTTTTCAAGACAACTTGCACACAGATTTTTCTTTGCTCTGAGGAGGAATCCGTGATGGTAACTGACTTTGGACCATTATAGGAGACCAAGAATCACATTTAATCTATGTAAAGACTATTCTGCAGTCCTCTCCATTGAAGTTGCACATATGAAGGAGCAGTGAATGTGGAATAATTACAAATTGTGCATATGAGGCAAAAGCATTGTTACTAAGACACTTGGGAAGACTTTTCAAAGTATTTTTTTTCTCCAAAGTCAGTGGCATGATAAATATATAATAGCCCTTTGTTTTTGAACAAAATTATGGAGCCAGTCAGACATGGAGCTACAATTGTGTTTGGAAGTCCTACTGGCACAATCAGCAATGAAACAAAAATGGAAGTAATATGTGTCAGTGAAATTTGAAAGTGCAACAATAGATCTCGAGCTTTGAAATTTCTTTTGTTGTGTGAATGAGATGAAAGCAACTGTGTGGATAGCTTTGAAACAGTCCCTCTGAAGTCTTATTTCCTAAAAATTGCCCAATTTATTTCCAGAAGGATAACCCAAGACTCAACAGAATGTAGCTCATTAAGTAGGAATTAAATTTTCTATGGTTTAATTTGAGCTATAAACGTATGTGTGTTATTTCCATTTTATTTCTGCATTTAATTTAATAAAACTCCTGCTTTCCATATTAGCTATAAATAATGTGCAATAGTTTGATACCTTTTTTCATTGTTCCCTTAAGGAATAAATTTCCTTAATTTAAGAAAATCATATTTCAAACAAGGAATATTAGACTTTCAGCATTGAGTTATAATGTCATAAAATTATTTTAACTTCTTATTAAACATCTATTGTTACAATAAATGTAAATGTACAATAAAATTAAGATATCACAGTAAATTACAGAGGAATTATGACATTAGCCCTTTGACTTAAATTGTTTAGAGTAGTTTTTCACTTTAACTGAGATAGACCTTGACAAAATTGCAAAGGGACCTATAACTATACCTCTAGCACCAAAAGCAAACAAACAAAAAAATCAAAATTGAACTAATAGCTAAGTAGAATCATAATTCTATAGTCTTTGGAACAATAAAAGAGAAGACTAATGTTTCAGTATTTTCTGTTTTCATTATACTGTTTTATCAGAGGAAGATGAAGGAAAATGAAAATGAGAACACAGAAAGCATTATACATCTATGATTCATTCTTATGGGAAAAATTGTAATAAGTATCAAAAACAGAAGATGAAAGCCATTCATTTACTTCCAGATTACAAGCCCAGAAAAGAACATGTTCCAGAAAAGAAATACTTGAAAAGTCTAGATTATGAAAAGAAGTTGTATTTGTTGAATATATGCAACTTTGTGTATATATGCATAATCTATTGATGACTTCATAATGACAGAGCAAAAGTAAAATATTTAGACCTATTTTAGCAACAGATAAACAATATATATCTATTTTACAAACAACTTAGTGGCAATAGTCAGTTGCTCTGATATTTAAAATATTAGATTAGTTACCCTATTAAATTAGAGAGGCAATATGACATGTTGCTGTCCTAACCATATTCAGCCAGTGGAAGTGACTGCCTCAGGAACCCCACAAAGATATTACAATTTACACAAGAAGAATTTCTTAAGCACTCAATAAATGGGATTAAAGAATTTCTAGCAGCTAGTAGTTGTGAGTAAACTTTTTTACCACATGTGCTTTCTAACTTTGAGTCTGCTTTCTCCTGGAATCTGTGGGTATTTATGGGAAATAATGTCACAGATGTTTGGAGGAATGTTTTATATCAACCTATTCTTATTGTACCACTTTAATCAGCAATCTTTCTAAAAGCTCCTTAAGGCTATCTTACTAAATTGATTCTCAACTGATATTCTTAAGAAGAAGCACTCCAATGGGGGCTTGAAATGATAGTATTGGAAAGTCATTCCTGAGGGGCCACCTCTGGAATCCTGGAAGGGATATATAGCCAAGCTTGAATGATCCAAATGATTAATGGTAATGAGATTGGAAGTTGGATTAAGAATGCTCCAAAATTAATATGGACTGTATTTTCATAAATATGGAACAAATAGGCAAAGTCAATGCAATGTACTTATACAATGATTCTGTCTTTAGCTCCTCAAGTATTTTGTATAATTATTATATAATTGTGTTTAATAATGTTTTAAACATTCAAAGTAATCAATTATTATTCTGATTTTCTTAAATGATTGTCATTTTCCCAGAGAAACAATGTCTGTTGGCTTATATATGCAGTCATTAATTTTATAGTTATTTGTTTCAATTTTTTCACAAATCTGATGTCATTCATGTGATCATTCTCTCCAGTGAGAGAGATCACAGGAATCCATGCCTGTTCATCCTTGGTGATAATTCATTAATGTAAAAACAATGAAAGTTAAGACATTAAACTTACAATGTAGTGATGTGATCAGAGTAGCAATACCTAGTTGAAAATAAACATGTGACAAAGTCACAATGATCTTTCTCTTTGGCAAAAGGTAGATCTATTTAGAGGCAAAGGTTCAGACAAAATGAAGGGATACAATAGACACTAGGAATAGTAAATATGAAAAGGAGATGGGAGAGCATATAGTTAGTCTAACCAGAGTTAGAGTAAGTAGAAAGGCACCACTAGAGGGAAGATACTATGAGGAGGGAGAAATTAATCTTATAGTGGACTTAGTCATGTAAAGTACTTAGCAAAGATCTTCCTCATAAACAGATTCTTTATAGGGAAAATACAGCATTGGTTTTTCAGGGAGACCAGAGACGTAAAAGCTGGAGTGCAGAGGGGTCAGGAGCTAGATAAAATGCATCTGGCAGACCAGGTCATCCTAGTAGATTTGATTAGGTTATAAGTGGCAATGAGCCAATGAATTGGGCAGGCACAAGGGTCAGGATGCTGATGAATTAGAAGTCAGATAAGTGAGAGAAACCAAAAGTATACAAATGTAAGTCAATATAATAAATGCCAGTTTCCAGTAAGCAACCAGATAGGAGTAGTGGAGCCATGGGGAAAGAGCAAGTAGGAGAAGAGATAACTTAAGCAACATCCTTGAGGGAAAGATGCTGAAAATGAAGAAGCCTCATTTGCTAATATATTCTTCTCACCCTAGTGAAACTAAAAGTGGCCTGAAGTATATTGAATAAGGAAATTTAGGAGGTCATTGTAGTTGTCTTCAAGTAGAAGGTTTAATACTATTCTGCTTGAGGAAGGGAATAATCAGTCAATATTACCGATAAAGATATTCAAGCAAAGATTGCATGAGCACTTATTGGGAATAGTAGAGAGGTTATGCATCTGTAGAAATAATTTGCATTAGATGGTCTCTGAGCCTATACCCAAAATTCCATGACACTTGCTTGAATATCACATATCTAAAATCATGATTATCTTGGCAAGTAATGATTTTGAAGATCATGAATTCAACCCAATTTAACTGAAAAACTTATAAGTCTATGGTCTCATTTATTTTCTTGAACCATAATTCCCCATATATTTCTCTCCATCCTTACCTTTATAGTCACTAGTAAGTGAACTGATATTTTTTTATTAAAACTTTTTATTTGCAAAACACATGTATGGGTAATTCTTTGACATTAACCCTTATAAAGCTTTCTGTTACAAATTTTTCCCCCCTACTCCCCACCCCTCCCCTAGATGGCAGGATATCCAGTACATGTTAATTATGTTAAAATACTTGACAAATCGAATATATGTATACATATTTCCACACATCATTTTTGTGCAAGAAAAATTGTATCTACAAGAAAGAAAAATCAGAGAAAGGAAACACAATGCAAGCAAACATCAATAGAGAGCATGAAAATGTTATGTTGTGGTCCACATTTCACATCCCTCTCTCTGGGTGTATATGGCTTTCTTCAGTAAACAATTAGAAGTGGTTTGAAACATTTCATTGTTGAAGAGAGCCATGTCCATCAAAATTGATCTTCATATAGTATTGTTGTTGCCATGTATAATGATCTCCTGGTTCTGCTCATTTCGCTCAGCATCAGTTCATGTAAGTCTCTCCAGGCCTCTCTGAAATCATCCTGCTGGTCGTTTCTAACAGAACAATAATATTCCATAATATTCATATACCACAATTTACTCAGCCACTCTCCGATTGACAGACATCCATTCAGTTTCCAGCTTCTACCCACCACAAAAAGGGCTGCCACAAACATTCTTGCACATGTGGGGCCCTTTCCTTCCTTTATGATTTCTTTGGGATATAAGCCCAATAGAAATGCTGCTGGGTCAAAGGGTATGCTCAGTTTGATAACTTTTTGAGCATAATTCCAAATTGCTCTCCACAATGGCTGGATCCTTTCACAGTTCCACCAACAATGTATCAGTGTCCCAGCCTTCCCACATCTCCTCTAACATTCGTCATTATCTTTTTCTGTCATTTTAGCCAATCTGACAGAGGTGTAGTGATATCTCAGGGTTGTCTTAATTTGCATTTCTCTGATCAATAGTGATTTGGAGCACCTTTTCATATGACTACAAATAGTTTTAATTTCATCCTCTGAAAATTGTCTGTTCATATCCTTTGACCATTTATCGATTGGAGAATGGCTTGAATTCTTATAAATATGAGACAATTCTCTATATATTTTAGAGATGAGACCTTTATCAGAACCCTTAAATGTAAAGATGATTTCCCAATGTATTGCTTCCCTCCTAATCTTGACTGCATTGGTTTTGTTTGTACAAAAAACTTTTTAACTTAAAATAGTCAAAATGATCTATCTGGTGTTCAGTTAAGAGTTCCAAATCTTCTTTGGACATAAATTTATTCCATCTCCACAGGTCTGAGAGGTAAACTATACTACGTTCCTCTAATTTATTTTTCATATCACTTTTTATATCCAAATCATGAACCCATTTAGATCTTATCTTGGTATGTGGTGTTAGATGTGGGTCAAGCCCTAATTTCTTCCACACTAGTTTCCAATTTTCCCAGCAGTTTTTGTCAAATAGTGAATACTTATCCCAGAAGCTGGGGTCGTTGGGCTTATCAAAGATTAAATTGCTATAATTATTGCCTAGTTTGTCCTGTGATTCTATCCTATGCCACTGATCGACTACTCTATTTCTTAGCCAGTACCAAATGGTTTTGATGACTGCTGCTTTATAATATAGTTTTAGATATGGTACAGCAAGGCCATCATCATCTGCCTTTTTTTTTTCATTAATTCCCTTGAAACTCTTGATCTTTAGTTCTTCCAAAAGTATTTAGCTACTATTTTTTCTAGATCTGTAAGATAATTTCTTGGGAGTTTGATTGGTATGGCACTAAAGTAAAGTAGTTTGGATAGTATTGTCATTTTTATTATATTCGCTCGGCCTACCCATGAGCATTTTAAGTTTTTCCAATTGACTAGGTCTGATTTGATTTGTGTGGAAAGTGTTTTGTAGTATAGTTTGTATAGTTCCTGACTTTTCCTTGGCTGATAGATTCCCAAATTTTTTATACTTTCAACAGTTATTTTGAATGGAATTTCTTTTTGTGTCTCTTGCTGCTGAACTTTATTGGTAATATATAAAAATGCTGATGATTTATGTGGATTTATTTTGTATCCTGCAACTCTGCTAAAGTTGTGAATTGTTTTTAGTAGTTTTTTAGTTGAGCCTCTAGGGTTCTCTAAGTATACCATCATGTCATCTGCAAAGAGTGATAATTTGGCTTTCTCATTACCTACTCTAATTCCTTTAATCTCTTTTTCGTCACTTATTGCCGGAGCTAACATTTCTAACACAATATTAAATAATAATGGTGACAGTGGCCAGCCTTGTTTCACTCCTGATCTTATTGGGAATGGTTCTAGTTTGACTCCATTACATATGATGCTTGCTGATGGTTTTAAGTAGATACTACTAATCATTTTAAGGAAAAGCCCATTTATTCCTATATTCTCTAGTGTTGTCATAGTGTATTATCCTGGGGATAACTTTCTGTAATCTAATTGCTAAAATCTTATTTATAATTTTTGCATCAATATTCATTAGGGAAATTGGTCTATATTTTTCTTTCTCTGTTTTCTCCCTACCTGGTTTAGATATCAGCATCATATTTGTGTCATAGAAGGAATTTGGTAGTACACCTTCTTTCCCTATTTTTTCAAATAGTTTATATAGTATTGGAATTAATTGTTCTTTGAACGTTTGGTAGAATTCACATGTAAATCCATCTGGCCCTGGAGATTTTTTCTTAGGGAGTTTGTTAAT